>RJWM01033330.1:0-20577 GCA_004363535.1 Dasyprocta punctata
CAGTGAAGAAATGGGAGGATGTATTGCATAGGTGTTCATTCTTTTAAAAGAAATACTAAAAGTGATAGGTTCCAGGAAAGCAACGGGAATCAAAAGACAGAGTAACTGGAGTGACTGCCCTATGAAGACACAGAAGATCAACTCTCACAACATGGGTATCCAGTGTTAGCCCATCCTACAGACAAGGAAACAGAAGCTCGGAGAAGTCAAACAACTTGTCCAACATCCCGCAACCAGCAATACTGGTGCTAAGATGTGAACTTGGGCTTGTCTGACTCTGCCTGCCATTCTCTTGGCACTACTTTAAGTGTGGGAGCATAGGGTATGATTTAAAAACTCATCAGAGAGTCTAAGCTGCTAAGGTATTTATAGTCCAGCAGGAGAGGAAATTTGTGTATTCACATAGTGAAAGAACGAAGATAGGAGAGCAGTCTCCACTTGGCAGAGAGGGGATGAAGGGTGGGCACTGAGCTGGACCTTAAAGGATAGTAGGTCCTGATAGCCAACATGGCTACAGAGGGCCTTCTAGATGAAAGAACATTGTGAGTAGAGATGTGGAATCAGGAAGGGTGGCTTCGGGGATCTGGGTGGCTCACAGGAAGTTGACAGGTGGGCAGTGGGCCCTGACAGAGATGCTGAAATGGGATCCCCCCGGAAGCAACCATGAGACCTGCATCACAGTAATTTTGGAGTGGTAAGTGGTTTTGAGACAGCAGGCTTTGGAATGGCACATCGGTGCATTTCATCAGAGCTGTGTTGACACCTGTCTGGTCCTATAAATTAACATTTCCATCTCAGCTGACTTCATTTGGCAGAAGCAATAAATTCACATGGCAGTTCAAATAGTGAAGGGGAAGGGTGCGGGGAGGGGGCAGAGGATGGGGGAGGTGGGTTAGTCATGCACAATTTATTGAATTGTTTTCATTCATTCATTCATCCATTTATCACAAAGGCATCAGGTGTGCCTGAGAGCTTGCTGGTCTCAGGAATGTATCTTCCTACCAGACTATTAGCTTATACTATACAGCTTGCCTATATTTTAAGTTATTAGAACTGCATGCTTTTCAAAGTCTATTCTCGCTGTCTCCTCATATTTACTAAACAACACTGTCCTGTAGAACAGGTATGTTGCTATATACCCAACAGATAGAGAAATTGACATTCAGATACTGTTTTTACCTCCAATATAGCCCCCTCCTGATTTCAATAGTGTGAAGATACATTAAATTCATGTTATAGGCCTCTGTTAAATATTTATTTACATACTGGTCATGACATGAATTTATTCTCTTGTTCAATAAAAAGATGAAATAAATTATTGAGCACTTACTATGGGCAAGAAATGACCGAACTAAGCTGGATAAATGGCAGACAGGGCCGGAACGCAGGTGCCCTGTCCTGCAGTTCAGTGTTCTTTCTTCCTCACTGTTAAGACCCTGCTGAGAGCTGGCGGCATCCAGCAGAGGAGGCCCCTGCTGGGCATGAGCTGCTGAGCAGCCCAGCCGCTGACCACACCATGGGCCACTCAAGGGACCCTGTTTCCCCAGCCCTGCCACTGGCTCCGTGCTTGTGCATTTCTCTGACTCTGGGCCCAGGAGCGGGGCCCGTGGAACCCTGTCCCCATGTGTCCCAGGCTCACTGAGGGATTCTTCAGGTGCGAAAAACAGTACCATTTAAGACACAGTGATGCTGGTGTGTGTGTCTGTCTTCAGATGCCAGGTTCTGATGGGAGGGTGGTGTGACAGTACATGAACAGCAACCAGAATCTTCTTTTCCCTTCTGGTGCAGGCCCCCAGGTCACCCTGAGATGTGAATGGGGTCTGGCTGCCATGACTGGGCCCTGAGCTCTCAGTACCCAGGAAGGCTGCCCCTCTGGGGAGCTGGCTGTGTGAGGGCAGCTCCAGGAAGGAGCCCACGTTTGCTATTTGATAGCCCAGCTACTAAAAAACTGGGCTCTGACCACTTCTGAGACAAACAGCCCTGATCTGGGGAGGGGTCCTGCAGCTGAAAGCCAGGGAAGTCGATGTCCATTCCACTGGGCAACCCCATCTCACTCTTGCCTTTCCTATCTGTGTGACCTGGGGAAGTTACTTAACTT
Organism: Dasyprocta punctata; assembly: GCA_004363535.1. NCBI lineage: Eukaryota > Metazoa > Chordata > Mammalia > Rodentia > Dasyproctidae > Dasyprocta > Dasyprocta punctata. Next base: position 2,099 of record RJWM01033330.1, read on the forward strand.
CTCTGAGCCTCAACTTCTGAATTTGTAAAGTGAGATATAATCACAGTAATATTGTGACAGCAACATCTCATGGTTGTGTAGGTTAAAGGAGTGACCTGTGCCAGGCTGGCGTGTACCTGGGACACCCCAGTGAGAGCACACAGCTTGCTTCAATTGTTATCTGATCTGATTGGTCAGCAGGCATTGCATACTCATTTTATATGTTACGATCACTCTTTGAATGTATGAAATATTGAGTTTAACAAGCAGTCAACGTATAGTGTTTACTGTGCTTGTAAATAAGGAGAGAGAAGCAACGAAGGTTTGTAACAAGGATGAAAAATCTCAGAAATTCAGAGTGAGAACAAGAGCCCAGATTCTCTGACTCCTGGTTCTTCCTTCTCTCCCACCTATACCCATAACACATGAAGCATTGGCAGGTGTCAGTGCAAGACGCCTCCCACATCTGGCACTGCTCCTTGACTCCCTGTTAATGCCCCCTGTGGACCTCTGTGGCCCAGACCAGCAGGGGGATGCAAGACCATTGAGTAGGGGTGTACAGAAGTATGAAGGGCCTAGGCCATGGGGTCGTAGTGCTCTGGGCCCCAGAAAGACTTTTCCAGGCCTGAAAAAAAGCTTTGAGAGAGACCCAGGAGGCAAAAGCTAACCAAACTGAGAGGTCATTGCCTCTCCTGGCCCCCATTGCTTCTGCACAGCTCATCAGGGGGGAAGAGCACAAATATTCAAAGTTTCTCTCTCTCTCTCTGTCTCTCAATCTCTCTCTCTCTGTCTCTGTCTCTGTCTCTCTCTCTCTCTCGCTCTCTCTCTCCTCTCTTCTCTCTCCTCTCTCTCTCTCCTCTCTGTCTCCTCTGTCTCTCTCCTCTCTCTCTCTCTCTCTCCTCTCTCTCTCTCTCTCCTCATTTGGGATGGATTTCAAGGCACAATGGCAGGGACTCAGGAGGAAGCCTCAGGGTGGCTGGGGTGGCTGGCTTGGTTAATACTCCAGTTGGGGCTAAGCAGTCTTGTTCTCACTGGAATTCATCATTGTGAGCTCAGGGACCTCCAGGGCCCTGGTGTGAAAGGCAGAAGATGTGGCTGGCTTTGGAAGCAGCTGGAAGGCCCCAGACAGGTGCTCTGGGCTACCTCAAAGGCCTCCTGCATCACAGAGCCAGGGTTTTGGGGTCTAGGGCTGGGAAGGAATGCTGAGCACCCTCTCTGCTCAGGGTTCTCCATGGTTCTGAACTCAGTCAGCCAAGCCAGCCAAGCCAGAAAGGGGCAAGGAGTCTGTAGTTTGTATTCAGCAGAAATGGTAGCAACATTTTGGGGTTCCCCTCATCTCTAGCCTCCCAATCCTTGATTCCAAACAGTCCTCTTAAGCCCCTTGTCTCCAAAAGTCCCAGTGCTCCGCATCTGCCTGTGAACTGTGAACTCTGGAATGACCCTTTACATAGCAATCCAGAGCACTGTTTGCTGTCACACTCGCCTTGTCCAGAGTGGGGAGCTGGCACTGGGGTAGGAATTCTGTGCTTTCCTCCTCCCCAGGCACACAGCCCTGATATCCCATACAGTTTAGGAGGTCAGGAAGAGGCAGATTTTGCCGGGGGAAGTTGGACATACCCAACCCACACATGTGGGAAGCTTTAGGGGCTTTATGATGGTGGGCTCTGTGCTAACCAGACCCTTTCTCTTAGGGCAGGACAGGCCTATGGACAGTGACAGGGCCAGGCAGGAATGTAGAAGAGGTTGGTACTCTTGCCCTGGAAAGTGGTGCAGGGGGAGAAAGAAGAGCAAAAACTCCACACTGTAGGAGAAGGCAGCAAGGAGAAATGAAGGACAGGGACCCTTATAACTAGAGTCACCTCCCAGAAAGTACACACACACACACACACACACACACACACACACAGGGTCCAGGGTCCAGGGTCCAGATGCTTTTTACTCTAGGCATATTTTCTGTTCACTCACTTTAAACATTTGGTTTGGTTTTGGATTTCTTTGCCCAAAAGGGATCCATGCAAATAGGAGCTCCTCTGAAATAAAAAAGTATCATGCACCAAGTTCCTAGGAAGGCTCTTTTTCTTGTAAAACTCTGAAAGCAAGGAGCTCAGCAATTCTGGATTGGGACACAGTGGGCGTGGCTTTACGACTGGCCACACCACGCTGCTCTGGAGAAGACCTTGTCCCTCTGGCAGATTTAATCTAAGCAGGATGCGCAGTCCTACCGTGCAAGGCTGGCAGCTAAAAACAACCCGGAGTCTGCGAGAGGAAGAAGCTGCCAGCTTGCAGAGGGCTGGTGGCTGACAGGTGAGGATGATTCATCCCCACCCGATAGGAAATTCTCCTCTGTTTGCATTCCTGTCTCTCAGAGCCATCCTGCTCATCCATCTCTCTATCCCATTACTTCTCCCTTGTGCTCTTCCTTCCTCTACTGCCCCATTTTCTTCCTAGCCTTGCTTCTTTCTTCCCTGCCCTGAGAGGGAATCTGTGCATCACACCTGAGATGTTTCCACCTCTTCCGGTGGACGGTAGAACCTGAGGTGGCTCCCTGCACCTGCACAAGAGCCAGGTGGGCATGGGGGAGCAAAAGGACAGACTTTGCCGTGGTGAGCACTCAGGCATAAAGAAGGAGCAGAAAGATATGAAAGGGACCTGAAAGGAAGAGGCAGAAGACAGAAAGAGGACCTGCGATTAAGGGATCTAACTTCAAGGGGAAAAGAGCACACCTGTCACTGGTGATTTAGGTAGAGCTCAAGCAAAATTGTCAATAAGAATTAAAAATTATGTACAGAAACATAAAATAAGGCTCTCAGTGAAAATTTTTACATGTTCTATCTACCACTGCTGATAATTATCCATCAACAAATAGTCATCAAGCAGATCAGGCCATGGCGACAGCTTGTTTTCAATCTCCTGGTCTGACTATGTCGCTAACTTCATTAGAGGTAAGGAGCCCAAATATAAAGATGGTTGAAACAGGCAGAGTCCACAGGGATTCACTAATTCTACTTTCCATGTTTTAATGATGAGGAAATGGAGGCTCAATCATCTGAGGGAACGAAATGATCAGCTGGTTAGTGGCAAAATTAGGACTTCACACACCACGGCTTTTATTGCCACAGCGGTGTGTCATCCTCAGAATATTTTAAAGATCTGTGGTTACCATGAGCACCAGAGGACAAATCCAGTATAAGCATATCTGATAACATGAGCTACAGAAAACATGAAAGGGACAGCAGGCATGAGCTGAAGAAACATCTGCTTCAGACAAGGACAGAAAGGCCAGCACAAGTAGCATAACCTGATTTTATGACTGCGGACAGGCACAGGGCAAGCCTACCTGTGATTAGCAATAGAGACGCTCAGAATGAAAATGTTTTGGTGAGTGACAACATGCTACTTTCTTGATGCTGTAACTATTGTGCTGGAAATTTTTGGAAATATTAGCATAAGATTTCAGAAAGAAGAACCTTTTCCTATGAAAATGGAAGATTGTTTTTCAGGTATAAATTGGAATGAATGAGACTGTTAGCTAGCAAAAACAAACACTGAATTCTGAACAGCAAATAAAGCAGCTTGGAGACTTGCTTCTGCAAATATGAAGGAGATCCATTTTTCCCTTTTCTTTCCATTAAATGCAACTAAAGATTTGGGGCATAATATATAAAGCTAACTAAAGGTTTGGGATGTTTCTCAGTGTTAGAGCTCTTGCTTAGCAAGCATGTACAAGGCCCTGGCTTTGAACTCCAGCACCTGATAAAGAATAAAAAAAAACCCCATAAAACAGATTCTAACAAATGGAGAGAAGAGGTTGAGTGGTTAGGGGTTCAGGAATGACATGGCAATCTGTTCACAGGGTTTCTGAGCAACCCAGAGACACCAGTGGGTGTGGATAGAAAAATAAAGTCCTAACTGAAGTCTCCTCTCTTTAGCCAAAAAATCAAGAAATTAAAAAAAAAAAAAAACCTTTATTTAAAACTGTGGTTGCTGACTATGGTGGTGCATAACTGTTATCCCAGTGCTATGGGAGGCTGAGGCAGGGGTATCACAAGTTAATATCCAGCCTGGGCAACTTAGTGACTTAGCAAGATCTTATCTTTAAAAAAAAAAGCCAGGTCGAATCCCCAGAACCAGTTAATAAGTAAGTAAATACATACATATATACATGCTACTGTAAAATATACAAAAACACTTATAATTGGGTTTTTCTTTTTCTTTTTGTGGTGCTAGGAATTGTACCCTGTGCTTCACATATGCTAGATAAATGCTCTAGCACTGCGCTGCATCCCCAATCCTTTTAAATTTTATTTCAAGACAGCATTTTATTAAGTTGCCCAGGCTGGCCTCAAACCTGCAATCACTGCAACCCTCATGAGTAGCTGGAATTACAGGTGTGTACTACCACACTGCATACAAATGGATCTGGAATCCCCCAAAGACCCACGCACTGAAGGTGTGGTCCCCAGCCAGCGCCACTGTTAGGGGGTGTTGGAACATTGGGGAGGTGAGTCCTGGTGGAAAGAAGTTAGGACATTGACAGTATGACCTTGAAGGGGACTCTGGGACCCTGATGCCTTCCCCTCTCTTTTTCTCTGTTTGCCATTCACCATAAAGTGACCAGGTATCACCTCTCTCTCTCTCTCTCTCTCTCTCTCTCTCTCTCTCTCTCTTTTGGTATCAGGGATGGAACTCATGATCTTGCACTTTCCAGGCAGGAACTCATGATCTTGCACTTTCCAGGCAGGTGCCTGTGCCACTGAACTACATCCCCAGTCCCATCATCTGCTCCCATTACAATGCACTGTGCCACCTCAGGTGCACAACAACAGAGCCAAGCAATGGACTGAAACCTCTGGAATCATAAGCCAAAATAATTTTTCCTCCTTAAAAGCTGTTTATCACAGATGTTTTGTCACAATTTTGGAAAGCTGACTAGCACATTTACCACTGTATACTATTTTAAATATATACAGGTATATGACATTAAATACACTCACATTGTTGTGCAATCATCATCCCTATCCACTGTTCTGAGATTTTTCATCATTATAAACTGAAACTACACTCACTAAATAATTCCTCATTGCCTCCTGTTTCTCCGTCCCTGGCAGCCACTATTCTACTCCGTCTTCATGCATTTATCGGTCCTAGGTACCTCATTAAGTGGAATCATAGTACTTTTTGTTTTTTTGCGTCTGATTTATTTCACTTGGCATGTTTCCAATGTTCATCTATGTTGCAGCATTACAGCAGAATTTTCTCCCTTTTAAAGGCTGAGTAATATTCCTGTATATATATATATATATATATATATATATATATATATATATAAAATTTTGTTTACCCACCTATGAAATTTATGGACATTTGCATTATGTCCACTTTTCAGATATTCTGAATGATGTGGCTATGGAGATGGGTGTACAAGTTTCTGATCACCTTATTCAATTCTTTTAAGGATATAGTTCTAAGAATAATTGATAGATTATGAGAAGGCTAAGCTTAATTTTCTGAGAAGCCGCCATGCTTTTTCCCATAGAGGCAGCACGATTTTACATTCCGAGCAGATGTGCGGAATAGTTCCAGTTTCTGCACATCCTCTCCAGTGCTAGTTATTTCCTGTTCTTTTGATAATAAGCATCTTAACATGCGAGGTAGTATTTCACTGTGGTTTTTATTTATATTTCCTTAGTGACCACTGATATTGAAATCTTCTCATATATTGTAGGCTATTTGTGCATCTTTAAAAAAAAAGTTTCTTTAAGTTCCCTGCCTATTTTAATTTTAATTTTTGGCAGTGGTGAGTGAACCCAGGGCATCACACATGCCAGGACCGACACTCTGTCACTCAGCTTGAACACTTTTCAGAGCCTCAGCTCTCTGTCTGTTTTTAAATTAAGACAGAAAACTTCAGCAGCACAAAGCAGAAAACACTATGGCCTTACCCTCAACTCCCCCAGCTGATACTGAATGGGGAGTGTGCACCCCAACCTCATCAGGCTACAACGAAGCATCCAAGCCTCGGCAGAGTGGTGTCCAGACAAGTGGGGTGCCAGAACTTTCTTCCCCATGGGGTATCATTAGGTTCCCCAGTACTCCTGTAAGGCCATGAGAGAAAACTGAACTCAGTGGAGGCCCCGTAAGGAAACTGAATGTCTAGATGTCTAGATCTAGTAGAGAGTCAGGACTTAACACTATCCAGTGGTAATAAGGCTTCTTCATTACTGAGCAGTCAGAAAAGCCGACATGAGGCTCCTCTCTCCCTCCCAGTCAGGCAGTATCAGTTAGTGGAGGGCTCATGGGGACCCTGAAGATGAGCAGTAATGAAGAGCCCCGCTTAACAGAGTGTCAGTGGAGGCTGAGTGGAGAAACTGGGCTCCACCCTTACCCAAAAGTAACAAGGCGATGACAGTCCTATTCCCTGTGGGGTCTGGGTCAAAGGAAAGCAGCTATAACATATTTTAAATAATATTCGGACTTTTGTAACAGATGAATACCCAGACTATAATGAACTAATACTCAGAATATAAAGGTTTCAATTGAAAATCATTCATTGTATCAAAAACCAGGAAAACATTAATCTGAATGAGAAAATGCAATCAACAGGTACTAAGACGACTTAGCTGTCAAATTACATGACAAAGATTTTAAGCATCTATCATAAAAATACTTCAATAAGCAATTATCAGTACAATTGAAGCAATGAAATCTTGCAAAGCAAGAAAGTCACAGAAAAGAAATAGAAATCTCTGCAAAAGAATAGACTTGTAAAGAAGATTCAATGGAAATTTTCAAACAGAAAAATACCAGTGAAAATTTAAAACTCAATAGGTGGATTTAATAGTGAAATGGAGACAACAGAGGAAGGAATCAGCTAAATTAGAAATAGTACAATATAAATTACCAAGAATAACAGAGGAAAACGGTCTTTTATTATCATTATTATTTTTTTTTTGGTACCGGAGGTCAAACTCACAACCTTGTGTGTGCTCAGTATTTACGCCACTGAGCTAAATCCCCATCCCTATTTTTTGAGACAGGGTCTCACTATGCAGTTCAGGCTGGCCTTGAACTCACTTTGTAGCCCAGGCTGATCTCGAACTCACAATGATCTTCCTGCCTCAACAGAGGAAAACAGTCTTTAAAATGGGAACAGAGTCCTGGAAACCTGGGTCACTATAATGAAAGATATAACATCCATGTTACCAGAGTTCCTGCAGGGGAGAAGAAAGAGGATCAGGTTTAAAAAGTATTCACAGAAGTAATGCCTGAATATTTCTCAAAGTTAGCAAAAGACATAAATCTACAGATTCAAGAAAGTGAGAGAACCCCAAACTAGAGAAACCCAAGGAAATCTACACCAAGATATATCATAGTCAAAGCTCTGAAAACTAAAGCCAAAAAAAAAAAAAAAAGTCTTGAAAGCAGAGTGAGAGAAATGACACCTTACTGAGAGGGGAAAAGACAGGGGATTTATCATTAGAAACTGAGTATATCAGAGGAACACCATTTTTCAAGGGTTAAATAAAAGGAACAATCAACTCAAATTCCACACTCAATAGTAATATTCTACATAAATGAAGAGAAAGCTAAAGAATTTGTAACAGATGGAAAAAATAAAGAAAATGAAGATAATCTGTTACCTACAGACTTACCCTAAAAGAATTACTAAAGAAAGTTCTCTAAGCATAAAGGAATGGATTTTTTAAAGGAAAAAATATACAATATACTTTTCATCTCCTGAGTCTTCTAAATTATATCTGATGATTGAAGCAAAAGTCACAACTCTGATGTATTACTCATGCATATAAAAAAATCCAAAGAAATTATATTATAAATGAGGAGGAAAAAGGGAGGTAAAATATATACACTTCATTTGAACTGGGAAGAAGTAACACTAGAAGACTGATAAATTATGTATATATAATGTAATATTTAGAGCAACCACAAAAGAGTTCTGTACTCAATACCCTAGAGATGAATAAAGACGGAATTCTGAAAAATGTTCAAGTAATTCACAGGAAGGAAAGAAAAGACATTTAAATAACATTCTTGAAATGATAGAATTAGAGAGATGGAGTACAAATTATTTTGTCCAGAGTCAGGGATGGTATGAGTAAGTTGGCAGTGCAAGGAAAGTCTCTATAATGATGGTACAGATACGTGTTTCTTTTTTAATTTTTGCAGTGCTAAGGATTGAATCAGGGCCTTATACATGCTGGGCAAGAGGTCTACCACTGAGCTACCTGCCCAGTTCTAGTTCTGTATCTTGACTGTGGCAGTGGTTATATGAATTTATATATGATAAAATGACAGAGAATTATGCACACATATACCAATGTCAGTATCCTGGTTTTGATCTCATACCTTAGCTTTGTAAGACATAAGCATCAGGGTAAATCTGTTGAAGGGTCCAGGGGACCTCACTGTACTATCTTTGAAAGTTCTTACACATTTATAATTTTTTAAAAATTAAAAAAAATTTATTTTAAAAAGAATAAAACAAAACAGAACAGAACAAAGCAGATTAGAACAGAACAATGCAAGCAACACAGGACTTCAAAACAAGACAACAGGAAATCAACAGTTGTTACCATAATGTCTCTTGTTTTCTTCGAAATAGTTGTCCATACCATTACATGCAATAAATTCAAACAAAACAAAATACTATAAAACCAATCAAAACAAAAGAATGAAAGCATTACTGGCCTTCAAAATCAGACAATAGGAAATCAACAATGGCTACCATCATGTCTCTTGTTCTCTTCAAAATAGCTGTCCATACCCTCACACATATTGAAATCGAATAACAGAAAACAAACTAAAACCAATCAAAATAAAGAACAAAAGCATTGTAGGACTTTAAAACAAGATGATAGGAAATCAGTAATGGCTACCATAATGTCTCATTTTATAATTGTTTTAAAATAAGTATTTTTTATAATTAATGTGACATGGATCAGTAGAACACATCCACACTCCCTTCCCAATTTGTCCTGATATCCTTCAGTCAATGACTCAGTTCTCTGAGGACATCAGGGAGCCTTGGTTGTTAGGTGAGCAACAGAGGCAGAGGGTTCCCATGACAAAATAAGGGAATGGTCGCTAACTCACATGTATTTATGTCCTGGGCACTGTGCCAGCCAGACTGAGGGGAGACTGCTGATCCATCTGACAAGACTCTCTCCTTAAAGATCCCAAAGCTATTCTCCCTGCACCCCCCCTTGGTTGTTCGTGCTTGGCACTCACAAAGAAAAGCCACAGAAACACTACCCACGAAGCTGCATCATCTCTCAGTGGGACTCTGAATCGCTTCGTTTCTTTCACATTAACAAGCAATCCCCGAGAAGCTGACAAGATAAATCATTTATCTTAACAAGCCTTTGTCCATTTAATCTTCCAGAACCACAGGTACCTCATGCATCAGGCTGGGAGCGCTCACTTCGCAGGCACACGAGAAGGGTCCACTTTAGGAAGGGAATGTGCAGCAGCCACAGCTCCAAGGACACAGAATTTCACCTTCCAACAATTAGTTCAATTGTTCAGGATTGTACATGGGTCAATGTCACTGATTCGACTGTGCCTCGCATATACCAACAGTAAATATACTGGGCACTCCTCACCCTGGGTGAAACGCCTGCTAAGTGGACCCCTGTGACTTGGTGCTGGTGTGCCTCACCTTGAGAAAAGGCATGTGCAGAATATTAAACCATGGGAGGGTGGAACAGGAGGAGCAGAAGAATCGGGATGACTCCTCGGATTACCTCAGACTGATCCTGTAAGCCTTCTCGGTTAACAGAGGGAAGAGGTGACAAAGGCACCTTCTGTAGAAGCTCAGGACAGTTTTGAAGAGCCGAAGACAGATTCCCACATTTTGGTAGGGGTAGTTTAATTACTACCTTTGCTGTAGGCATAGGAGTAGACTAGCAGGGACCTTCAATTTTCCCACCACGTGGTACACAGCAAAAGTGATGATATTTTCCTAGTGTCAAGAAGAAAATGGATGGAGAGCCCCTGGTTGTCAAGAAGTGACCATCCCAGGGCATTTTGTGCTCCAGGCATTGCCTGGTTGGACTAAGCCCAGAGAATGCTCTGGTTCACCAGCAAGGAAGTTCTGGCTACCGGTTTCTAGAAGCATATCAGCCTGAGAGGTGGACATTTACCCCTGGTAGAAATAAGCAGCTCTGAGAAAGTCCCTGGGGCAGCAGGGCAGAGCCATGGTCAATGTGACAATGACAACTTCTACACACTATCATCTTCACTGTGTGGTGGTGGGGAGAGTAAATGTGCCATGTGGCCCCTGAGAGACACAGCAGACACTTACCTGAGACTCATTTGGGAGGTGGTAGGGGGTGGGCAGGGGCGATGGGGGAGGTGCCCTTCAGGTTGGGAGAGGCATCTTCTCATCTGTTATTTACCTAACTTGTCCTAATCATATAGTGTCAATGCATCTATAAATTATCTTGTCTCTCAGCAGCTGCCAGGAGTGATGAAAGCTGTCATTTTGTCAAAAAAGTTTAAATTAATTAAAGGGGGAAAAAAGGAATGGAAAGGAAAAGAAACCTTGAGATGGCAGAAGAACTTGAGAGTAATCTGAGAGGCAGTACCAGGGTGGAGCTGAGTGCCAACAGGCCACTGCCAGGGTCTCCAAAACCCATACCCTGTGGGTCTTCAAAACTCCAAGCTCATCTCCACCTCCAGCACCATCATCCTGAGCTGCCCTCCCATCCAAGGGGAGGGCAGTGGGCTGACCAACAACACCCTAGGAGTTAGCCGTGGACCGTGACCCACGGCCAGCAACACAAGGTGACCTTTGGCCTGGAGTTAGGCATACACTACTTCACTTGGGTGGTAGTGGGGACCAGATCCTAGTCAGAAAGAAATTATGGGTAATACCAGCAGGTTGACCTCCAGAAAAGTTTGGGAAGACTGTGGTTTGTCCCTTGGCACTACAGTCCTATAACTTGAACCTGTGTGTCTCTGGGCTACTACCTATACATCCAACTCCATCTCTCCTTCCCCTACCATGCCTTTCTAAATCTCCATAACTTCAGATCTGGTTGGCCCTTTCAACTCTCATCCCTATTAAAAACAAAACAAAATGAGATGAAAAAATCTTGCTCCCAACAGAAGGTCAAATGGGTGGGAAAGCATGTAATAGATCTACTATTTATAAGGTATACAATTGGTAATGGCTTAAATCATAACCCCAGGAATCAAGCTTGATTTGCTGGTGGTGGTGGCACAGCAAGACCTTTCTATTGCTCAAGGTGGGACTGCAGAAGCTTGTGCTGACACTGGGGCCACCAGGCTGATTCCGAGGAAGAGAGGAAGAAAGCGGAACACACCTCGCCGCAGTGATACAGAGTCATTGTCAGCACACCTCTGCTCATCTCCACATGCAACGTCAGTGAGTGCCTGAAGACCTGCAACCCACTTCCCCGGGGGCAGTGTCATGAATCCTGTTTCACAGACAGGACCACTGAGACTCGGAGACATTAAGTGCCTCATGTGGGGCCACATGGTAGAAGTGGAAGATAAGGTCTGGGCCAGCAAATCCCCTCATTCCACATCCATTCTGGCTTTGCTGCCGACCCCACCTTCCTCTCCCAGCTATGGTCCCTGGTTCTCTAGAGCCACTCAAGCCTCCAGAAGTGCATGGAGCTGCCCCTTCCAACCATGCTCTTGGGCTGAGGCTGCTGACCAGCCAAGCTGAACATGGCACTCTGCTCTCAATTCATCATCCTCAGAATTCTAGGAAAGAGAAAAGCGGTTTAACCTTAAAGGCCTGGAGTATTCACATCCAACAAAGTAAATACCATCGTCACGAAGGTCAGGCATGGCCTGAAGAGTTATCCAGCTTTGGGAGAGCCTGAGAACCAGACTGGAAGTCTCCAGAAGAATGTTCCAGCATCTGGAATGAACACTACCACCTCACTGAGGGGCAGCAATTCAGCCTGTGCTCTGTCGAGAGTCACAGGCATGCAACACTCACACTTTGGAAATCCAGAAGTTTTAGGCAATGGCTGTAAGCAATGGGGCCCCCAACCTATCTTCCTGAAGCTCACTCCTTGTCTGAAGTCTCCTTTAAGAAACAGAAAACTTTACTCCCTCCTCCTTATTATGGTGATGTGCAGAAGCCTAGAAAAGGAGAGAGCAGAGTATGAAGAACTCCACGCACACTCCTGGGTTTGCATTTGTATTTAGCAAACATTCAGTGCATACTACAGGCACATTATCAGTTGATACTTGCTTTGCAGATATTAAATCCATTGAATCCTCATAATAATCCTAATACATGAGTATTATATCCATGTTAAAGTCGTGTAAACTGATGCCCCAGGAGGTTAAGTAACTTGCCAAGGAGATACAGGTAAACAAGTAGAGCAGCTTGGATTTATACCAGTGGTCTGGCTATTCCACAGTAGAAGCACTACTCACTTGGGGTGGAAAGGTGCTCTCCTGTCTGCTGGCTCCCTAAACTTGCACTCTGTGCCACAGTTTCCCCAACTGCTCAATGGGGAGACCTGTCCTCCCTCCCTACCTCACAGATTGGTTTATGATGATCACATGGGATTGCAGGTATGAAAATGTGTCCTTTACTGCAGGAATCTGACACTAACCTGAGTGTAAAAATGTTGTGTTACTCATTTTTCTGAAGACATAGCTTGAGTCTTCATTGGTGGGTTGGGTTTTGGATTTACAGCTGAATACCAGAAAGCAGGTCTGTTAATCTCATTTGATTCTGTGCCTATCTGAGGACAGGGTGTAAAAATGTCAAGTCAATATTTTGAGATGCATGGATGGATGAAGACAGAACAAAAAAAGGGCAAAGTTCAGTCCTTCCTTCAAAAAACAAGGAGCCTCTTACGTGCCTCCCTTCTACCTTCCCCAACAACCTTGATCCGTGAAGCTTCTACCTGATCATGAAGGAAGACAAACGCCAAAGGCTACAGTCAGAATCAAGAAGACCAAGGCTCAGCCTGAGCACACCCACTAATGTTCCTGGAAAGGCGACTCTTGCACTGTCAGACTGTCCTGCCAGCGTCTCTATGCTCAGCCCTGCACGAAGCCTGGTGGCAGGAGGCAGGGGTATAGATTCCCACACCTGCCAAGAACCAATACATCTACAAGGTGTGAAGACCCAGAAACACCCATTCCTTGCTGAGCCTCCGTGTAACCTGATAACCAGCATTGGGCTGCTGCAAAGACTGCACAAACTCATGCAGATAAAGCTCCTGGCTTCAGAATGATTTGGGATCTCCAACTATGCACCCTACAGCAAGCACTCTGCTCCCATCTGGGGACCCTTCCTCCTGGGGTATCTGTCACCCCCAATTTACGTTAAAATTAAGGCCTTGCTGACCTGCTCATCACTCAGTCCTCAACCCTGATTCAGGGATGCACAAATCCCCGTTCACCGAATCCACTGTGTGGGTGAGTAATTGAACTGCCCTGGGCCTTGGCTCTTGTTTCTGGGAGACAGGCTTACTGGGAGCCACCTTGTGGCACTGTATAAAGGATAACTGAGGATCACGCAAAGTAGTCCAAGTAACACAGGTTCCATAAAGCCCTTTTAGGACCAAAGACTCCACCTCCACCCTTGCATTCATCTCTAGGAAGTGAGATTTTAAAAAATTGCACCAGGGCTGCTGTAGGACTCACTGTCTAAATCTCTTGCAAGGGGGACAATCAAATCCCTGGTGCTTACAGACCAACAGACACTCTAGGTTAAATTTCCAGAAAACCTAGGGTTTGCATTCTCAGAAATCAGCTTATTCAGAGTAATTAATGATTTGAGGACACTGTGAGTAGCTCTTCAATGAAACAGTGTAAATTATGTGGGGAGGTTAGAAACTACAGAAGCTCCCTACTTTGGGGTTCATGGCGCTGACAGTGGCCAGGGAACTGAGGCAGCACCTGCCATTACTGGTGCATCACAGAGCTTCAAAACCATGGGGCTTCCCCAGACCCACTCCGGCCACTTTTTGCTTTTCTTAAACACACCTGAAGTTTAGACAGGCTGAATTGAGAAAGCCTGGATAAAAGGTCCAAGAAAACTGTGCCTGGAGAAAAGGAGAAGGCAGGAAGCTCAGAGTGTGTCTTGCAGGCCCTGGACATTGCTCTCCCCTGAGACATGCCCCTTCTTGGAGATCCTGAGGACTCAATGGAAGGTTCTGAAAGACTGATGAGGAATGAATTGCTCATGATGATGATTTAGTCCGGCCATGGAGCAGGGAGGAGCCCTTAGGAGCCAGAGAGAGGCGCACCCCTACCCTACTTTTGCTCTTGGAGGACTCTCAAGGGCTTTTAGTTTCTTTTAGTCCAAAAAGCATTTCTATACACATCTCTCTTATCTTTTCAGTGACTCTGGAAGGTATTTTTAGCCCCTTTAATCTTCCATTTTGCCTTTAGTAAGATCTTTTCAGGTCAGAAAGGTCAAGTGACTTGTTCGAGGTCAAAATGCCAGCACTGTTAGACCTACCTAGATCTTGGGCTCTAGGCTGAGGCTGTCTGGCCTCCCAGCTGTGGTCTCTCATCACAGTGCTGGCTGTGAAAAGCAGCGGAGTTTCTGTCTTCAGGGTGGTGGCCCCTCCCTGGGCAAAGGTGTCTCTCGCCTTCGCGGCTGCCGGCCCTCAGCCCATGCCCTGCTCCAGCCTGTCTTTCAGGGCCATTGCCAAGTGTATGATTCAACCCCAATCTAATCAGTTTCAACAATGAATTAACTGGTCTCTCTCTGAGTTCTGGAATAATATATTCAGTATTAGTAATATCAAACCTGTTCAGTGCGACAAAAGTGACTGAACATCCTCAGCTCTCCTGTTTCCCCCAGACATTTTTGCTCGTGTAGCCTGTTCCCTGTCTGCTTCCCTTACTTTCATGTTCTGTTCTCTGACAGACCATGAAGCCAAATCGCTCTTCTCTTTGGCTCCCTTTGCTCAGTCTGCCTACCCAGATGCTCGGCACAGCCTTGCTCTCCCAGCCTGGTCTGATCCTTCAAGCTTTGCTAGCAGTGAAGCACAGCTGGCCTGGCTCCTGTGCCATGCTCTGTCCTCCTGGGCAGTGCCCTGGGCCCTCCCTCCGCAGCACTCTCTCCTCTTCCTGAGGCAAATGGGAGAGGGTGCTGGCGATCAGGAACTATTGCCAGTTAACTGTTTAACACAATAGAGCCAGCAATGACACTGGATGGAGTGACATGAAGAAAGTAGGAGGCAGGAACAAGAAGCTCTTTTGACCCAGCATGGCTGGAGGCTTCTCTTCCACAGCCTTTGGATATCCTTCTGCCTCAGACAGGGAGCCCTCAGCGTCTTCTGACCCCATAAGCCTTAGCTCCCAGTACTCCTGTACCCTAGGCAGCTTGGCCTCCAGATGTGTGCTACCAGCCCACCTCAACAAGCTGGGACCTGGGTGCATGCCCAGCTGTAGGTTTTACCCTGTCACCCACGAAAACATGGAACATTTTTTGGAGGTCACTGAGAAAGCGGCTGTTTGGCTACAGAAGAGTAAGATTTTTGGAGACAAGTGTGAGTTGTGGAAGCCAGAACAGTGTGAGATGACTGAGTGACCAAAAAGCATCCTGATCCAGGGTCAGCTGATATCTGGTTTGTCTGCCCTTGCTAGACCCTACAGTGACCCAGAAGCAGTGCTAGTGAATGACTGTGAACCTTCCTGGTAGGACAGGAGGGTGCCCCATCTACTGTTTTTCAGGCCACAGATGACAGCGCCACCTGCTCAGGGATAAGAGGGTGTGGAAAGGCTTCACTAAGCAGGTGACACTTGTGTTGCTCCTCCAATGACAAGGTGATAAAGGATGTTCCGGACAGAGCAGTGAGTGTGTGCAAAAGCCTGGGGTGGAGGTTTGGGACATGGTGATGGACCTGAATAGCTGCAGGGTGGTTCTCACAAGGGGAGAAAGGCCTGGTGAGCAGGGACAGCCCACGGAGGCCTCAGGTGCTATGCACCTGATACACCAGTGCTGGGAGTCACCAACGGCTTTTTTATTTTTTATTTTTTATTGTTTTGGCTGTGCTGCTGGAGACAGAATGCAGGGCCTCACCTATGCCAGGAAAGCACTCCCAACTGAGCTCCATCCTCAGCTGTCATTGAGAGAATTTTTAAAGGGATGTTGGATGATCAAATTCATGTTTTAGAAATATGACCCTCTGGACACAGGGGGCTTGGAGAAAGAAGATTCGCTGGGTGGTGGTCACCCTGTCACTGAGTTCCAGGAGGTGAAAGCTGTCCAGCCTCTCTCAGGGACTTTTCCCTCTGCTTGCGTTCAGGATCACTCTTCTGGCTTTTCAGGAAGAGTGTTTTATGCATCCTTTCTGTCCCTCAGCCTCTAAGCAAGAACAAGTCATGTCATGTCACCCTCTGCAATCTTCTTAACTGCAGTAAATCCTTTGTGAAGTCAGATCCAAGGACAGTGTAGCCACTTTTGGACCCCACACATGATCTCTGCACCCAACACACCCCTACTCCCTATCTCCTGCTGCAGCCTGAAGCAGCATAGACATCCCTCTCAGATTGGAATACTGGAATAGCACCTTTAATAGAGTTTCCTGGACATAACCTCAACCACAGTGACAACTCAACAGAAGGTGGGAAAGGTACTGAAGCCCTATACTGCCCAATGTGCAGATAAGGAGAATGGGTTCACAGAAATCCCCTGGCTCCTTAAGTGGCATCTCCCCTGACACACACCAGAGCTCCATCCTACCAAGTGGCACCCAGTCAAGCTGTCCTTCCCTTCCACAGAGGCCAAGACTAATTGCTTAGAAACTGGCAAGTAGCAGCCAACCTTCCAAAATATTTGTGAGCACCTGACAGTTGGAGGAGGATGGCAAAAGTGGCAGGGTCATTCATATAAACAGTGACAGAGGTGACAAACAGTCCCTGCCCTGCTGAGATTTCAACTAGGATGGTATGGGACAGAAATGAAAGGCCATGCTCTTTCCAGACAAACAAAATCAGTTGCCCACACCCACCACCCACACCCTTAAGTCCCAGCCCCATCCTTCTGGCCCTTCCTCCCCCGGTGATTGATTATAGTCAAGGATGTTCAAGAAGACAGACTCAATCTCTAAGGTGCCCCATTCAAATGCAGAGCATGCAGGTTGGAAAAACTTATTCAGAGTGATAACTTTATATTTAGAGGTGAAACACACATATTACATTAATAAAACAAACTTCAAAAGCAAAGTTCATCATGATTTTCTTGGATTCACAGGAGGTTCAGGGATTCCCTTGGGAAGTGGGAGCGGGGTAGAGGTCCTGAGAACTCCAAACAGTGTGCGCCACTGGAATCTGCCTGGGGACAATGCAAGCTGGAAGATGAAAATAAGGACACACTGTGTATTTTCACTTCCCAGCAGCCACCAGCTTTATTACCCCTTACCCATACTCAGGGCCACACAGTTAATCAGCAGCAGTGAGCGATTGAATGCAAGGTGCACTTCCTCTACAGTCTGTGTGTTTCCCTCCATTCAGGGCCGCTGCCATTAGCATCAGCTGCCAGCAACTCTTGGTTCCTACTGCAGCTTACCTGACTTGAGCCTAGACCCCCCCAAAGTTCCTATGGGCTCTGCATAATTGCCACAGGGTGACCTTGCCTAGTGTGTGGCCTTCACTCTGTGAGTTCCCATGCATGTCTGGGAATTCTGAAGTGATTCTAATAATCTAGCCCCATTCTACTACTCATGTGTTTTACTAGTCATCCTTCTGTTGCTGAGACAAAATTCTTGGCATATATAACTTAAAGGAGGAAAGGTTTAGTTTGGTTCATGCTGTCAGAGGTTTCAGTCTATGGTGAGCTTGCTCCAAGGTAGAAGGGTGTGGTGGAGTCAAATTGCTCACCCGAGACAGCCATGAAGCAGAAAGGGAAAGAAAGGGGCCGGGGACAGAAAACATTCTGAAAAACACACCTCCAGTACCCCAGTGGGCCCCCACCTCCTCTATGAAGGCATCAATGGGTTGATTCATTGATGATGTTAGAGCCCTTGTAATTCAGTCGCCTCTTAAGGTCTTATCCTGAACACTGCTGCCTTGGGGATCGAGTCCTCAATGCACGAGTCTTTAGGGGAATACTTTTGTATTTATTTCCAAACAAAACAAAACAAAAACTTGAGAAAACCACAAATCTATTTATTATTCTTGGTGAGATAACACTCCATAGTCCCCATAAAGAAGAACTGAAACACTTGTGTTTAGCACAGGGGTTCTCTTCCAGGATCTATTGGTGATATTTAGAAAGTGGCTATGACCACCTGGCAAATCTAAGTAAGATGTTGCCTGCATGTGTATAGCTGTATCCCTCTGGAGAGTCCAAAGCTTTCAAAAGATATGAAAATAAGTTGGTGAGCTCCAAACAGTTGAGAACTACTGGGCTGACCATCGTGAGAAAGACAGATGTAAGGCACAAAACTATCCAAACAAGGAAAAGGCTGACATAATGCAGCAGCCCTCTCCAGGGCCTCCAGCCTGGACTTCCAAGTGACCAGATT
>RJWM01033331.1:0-20738 GCA_004363535.1 Dasyprocta punctata
AGTTCTGGCTCTGAGAATTGGATCTAGAAAATAATCCTAAACCATGAAAGAAGTTGATGCACACACAAGCTTTGTTTAATTAGCAAACATTTGGAAACAACCAAAGTATTCAACAGAAATGGACCTAATTATGATAACATTCAATAGCTGACCTGTTATCTCGCTGTTTTTGGAGTTAATATTTCTTGAGCTGGGATGTAGCTCAGTGGTAGAGCACTTGTCTAGCACGCTTGAGGTCCCAAGTTTGATCCTTAGCATTGCAGGAGAAAAAACAACTTCATGACAGGGGCGGCCACTATTTATGCTATGTGAGAAATATACTATCATACCATAGGTAGGATAATTCTGTACTGCAGGTTAGCTATGTGCGGGGACTAAGTTGGAGCATCTGAAGGCTTAGGAGGTGAGGGCTGCGGCCGTTTGTCAGGGACCAAGGAAAAAGCTCCCTACCTCATTGCCAGGGTGAGAAGGCAGGACTGCCTAGATAGCCGCTGATTGTGTGTTCCCCTAGGTGTCAGCTGACGGGGGCCCTGGCTACTGCTTGTGGGGACGATGCCATCCGCGTGTTTGAGGAGGATCCTAGCTCAGATCCGCAGCAGCCCACTTTTTCCCTGACCGCCCACTTGCGCCAGGCCCATTCCCAGGATGTCAACTGTGTCGCCTGGAATCCCAAGGAGCCAGGGCTCCTGGCTTCCTGCAGTGATGATGGGGAGATGGCCTTCTGGAAGTATCACCGGCCTGAGGGGCCCTGAGCCACCTGGATGGAGGTGTCCTGGTTTCCTGTAATGTCCCGAGACTGCCCCGGCCTCAGAGGACCTGGAGAAGCATCCTTGATCTTCATTCAGCTTGGCCCCCGCCACGCAGAGCTGAAGGGCTGCTCATGCTCTCCCGCTGACGTGCGGGCCTCCACGGGGCCTCTCTGCAGTACACAGTTCCGCCACAGATCTGGTTTGCCCTAGGACATGGCGTTACATTTTGGGGGAGTGAATATAGTATTTAACTGCTCTGTGTATATAGGAGAGTGTGTCTCAGTCTTTTCTGAAATTGTAAGCTCTATGGAAATAATCCCTTTGAATCCAAAATTCTGTCAATTGAGACATTCAGTTTCTTGGAATTCTATCATGAATTGTCTGAAGGAGGTTTTCCCAATTTCTAGATAAATCCTTGCACGTAAGACATTTACTATTATTTTTTTTTGAGACAAGGTCTCACTATGTAGCTCTGGTTGGCCTTGAACTCACTACATAGCCCAGGCTGTCCTCAAACTCCCATCCTTTTGCCTCAGCCTCTCAAGTGTTGGGATTATAGGCATGCGCCACCTTGCTCAGCTCAAGACATTTAATATTGAAGGAATTTTTTCTTAATACAGGTTTACGTAGAACAAAAGGACACTGCTGCTTTCCCTTAGAAGCCCTCGAATACTGCCTGCATTACAATATGGGGACAACTGGGAGGTTATGAGAAAATAAATCCAGCAAGATGAGCCCCAAAGGGGAATTACTAGCCACAGGCCGTGTTTTCTCAGCAGGGATGCAGTAGTTTTTCCATGGGGAAAAAAACACAAGCCAGCTCACGGCCCCCTGAAGAACCAGTCTGTGGCACCCATTTTTAAGGGAGAGTAAGTGGGAAGGACACTTCCCAAGGGCCCGCAGGGGAGCCACACCAGAGAAGAGTGGGAACGCCGCCCCTATGCCCAGCGCTTCGGTCTCAACTTGTCTCTTGACAGATGGCTGGGGAGTGAGGGTGTTTCCAAGACAACAGCCTTGCTTCATTTTCTGCCCTGCAGGAGTCGTCCCTTAGACTGCAGGCAGCTGGCTCAGCATCCAGAGCAGCGGCTCGCGTGAACCCGAGCACCCGGGCATGCTGAGGCCCGTTCGGAGTGGTACCGGTGTGAACAAGGCACTGATAGCAAGCTAGTCAGTCGTCCAAGGCTTTGCTGCCACACACCTACAGCAGGGACGCTGCCAGCTTCCCTTAGCCATGTCCCTGACACACAGGGACAGTGCTTAAACGTATTAAATGTTGAGCCTGAGAACATTTCTACTACACTGAGAAAATGAGGACGTGGATACTTCGGCATGGACGAGTGGAAAAGCAGGTGGACAGCAGGAGAGCCGAGTTAGTGATGTCCTTCCCGGCGTGCCCTTTTTACTAGAAACAACAAATGGTTTCAGACTTGGCTCTGACGCTGGAAAATGAACAGAATGAACCTTTCACTGTAAGTGTTCACTGTCAATGATAAAATCAAAGCTTAAAAGCCAAAATTAGAATTTCTGTGTCACCACCATGAATTTGCTAGTAGTGACATTTGCAAATGTGATCTGTGTGATGAGATGCATTGCATTTGGAAAATTACATAATTCAGTGAATCAACATTTTCCAAATGAGCAAAGTCACAAAATCACTCAAGCAAGCGATTCAAAGTGAAGCCAGTATTTTAGTGTAACAGTACTAGGTACATGGGTAAAGTTTTAGATCCACCATTGCCTTTAACCAACTGCCTTGTGTAGTCTTGGGGTAGTATCCAAGAACAGCCACAATTATTACCTGAAAAGGCTGGTTAACAACTCCTTCCCCAACCCCATCTGTGCAATTAATGAAACCCACACACAACAGACTGAATGCAGAAGCAGCTCTGAGAACCTCAGCTGTCTTCTGTTAAGCCACACCTAAAAGTGCCCTAACAGTGAAGGAGACGAGAAAAGAAATTAAGGTGTGTCACACACACATACCAACTCCTCACAAAGAATGTAATTCTTATGTACTATAAACATAAAAACTAAAATAATAATATATAAAGTGATTACTAAACTAAAAAAAAGTGACTGCAAAATGGTTAACAGGCCACTCTGCCTGGATTTGTTTTAGAAGTTATTTTTCATAAAAACGTTAACATACAGTTGCTATATCTATGCAACGTAGACAATAAAATTTCTTGGAGTCTAATTTTTTAGTGTGAAGGGGTCCTGAAATCAAATCATTTGAAGACTGCTGGCCTAACCTTTCAGTTTTGTGCACATATACTCGTAAAGAACAGAAGGCAGGAACTTGACACAGATCTGAAGACTGGGATTACAAAATGGGTTTACCAAGACTGGGTCAGGTCCAGCTGGCGCTCTTCACTGGTAACACCTAACAGGGTCCACACACCCCAAGGGGAGGTAGTATAGGTAACAAGATGTGCCGAGGTAGCCCCACCCAGGGAAGGCCACCTGCCAATGTTCCCACCACCAGACTGAAGCCCCACCAAAGGCCAGCTCTGTCCCAAGTACTCAACAAGCGAGGTTAGGGGCTAAAAACCACATCTTTTGGCCAATGCCTTACGTTGATGAAAAAACATTTAATTTGGAATCACTGAAAGGACAAAGGGCTCCTCCAAGTTGTCACTTACTAGAACGACTGACAAAAGGATCTCCAAAGAGCCTGCCTACGGATGTGACACACAGTTATGTCTGCCGGACGCCTGTGCATGCCAGACCCAGGCCTTGCACCGCAGAGGCAAAGTGGAGCAGGGAAGGATGGCACCAGCCCAGACCGGCCAGGTCATGTGTGGGCCAACAGACACGGTCTCCATGACCAGCATCCCTTTGCTGCACCCATTCCCAGTCCCGGAACAACCCGCTTCTAGCCAAGAGTCAATGCTGGGACTCAATCCGAGTCACTGTCCGTCTCAGCTTCTTTCACATCCACGGTGAATTTGTACTCCTGGTCACAACCCATGTATGCGTCGCTCATGAAGTACAGGGTGTAATTGTGGGCACCTGTGGCTGGGGCCACAAAGTCCAGCTTGACCTGGAGAGAGCAGGCAGGAACAGGAGTCGGGACGGCTCGGAGCCAGGGAATGCACGAACACCTGGCCCACCCCGGGACAGCTACAGGGCTGGTGATGCTCACCTTGGCCTTCTGCTGCAGGGTCAGCCGCTTGATGGAGATGAGGCTATTGGACTTGGCGTCTCCAATCACCACCCACCAGCCCTCTTCACGTTTCTGCATTGGCCAAAGACAAAAATATCTCAGCATCTGAAGCCCAACACCATAGGCGACTGTGAGAGCAGTTATAAGGTAGGACAAGAGGTCAGGAATTTTCCCTGGGTTCCTCCCGGAAACATGATTTGATACAATTAAGATTCTAAATTGTCAAAGGTGTCTCAATAGATTTAATTTTTTTTAAATAGATTTAATCTTGAGGCTGATGAACTCATTTCCTTGTCCTATGGTCCTTACCATTCAGCCCTTCTCGCCACTAGAAAGCTAACCTTTGGGGCCTGGCAGCTTCTAAATATCCAGCACACACGACAGATGAGGAAACCATAACATGGACGGGAGCCTGCAGCAGAGGACCCAAGCAGGCCCGTGGAGGCCACTGAAACCTGTCTGGTGAGAAGCCCCCTCTGCTGGCCACTCCACTATCACAACACCTGTGTGTCCCAGTCCAACACTTTCCTCTGACCCTACAGAACCACCAGTTTACAGTACCAAACACAAAAGTTGATCCGGTTTCTGCTGCCAACCTGCAATGAGTCTCCATTTAGGAAGATCAGATTCTCTTGCTGGTGATAAACAATCACCAACCCAAAGCTCAGTAAAGTGCACCTGATCAAGGAGACTGAACAAACACCAACAAAAAAGCCCAGGCCCAGAGCCATTTCAAGACATGTGCATTGTTAGAGTCACCCAGACCAACAACACATCACCTAGCACTAAGCAGAAAAGAAAGAAATAATCCATGGCCCCAAGATGAATTCTCAGCCTTGTGAGCTCATTATGACTCAAATTCCTTCCCACCACAGGAAATGCACCAGGTACCAGGGGACCGAGCCAGTGGGTGGGCCCCTGGGACCCAGGAAAGCCAGGCTCCAGGCTGTACCTGCGGGAAGAGAGGCGCGATGACGGGGCCTGTGACCTCCTCCTCTCGCTCCAGCTGCACCAGCACCACGACTGGCCCCCCACTGTGGGGAAAGCAGGACAGCCAGTGAGGGACATGGCCGCTGTGCTGAGCACAGCCTCACACTGTCCCCGCCGGCTCACCTGCGAATGCTGTCCTTATCCACCACTTCGTAGGACAGCTCGATGTTGGGGTAGCGGTTGCAGAAGCGGGCCACGTCTGCAATCTGGCTGTCCGTGAGCTGAAGCAGCGCGTTCCGTTCCTCATCCTCCATCTCCATAATGTCAAAGACGCTCTCCACTCCCTGCAGGGAGCAGGCAGAGCTCAGGACAGGACACCGGCAAGTGACCCGGCTCCAAAGGGCTGCTAATGTCTCTTCCACCACTACCAGGTCACCTCACAAAAGGCGGCTCCAAAGAGTACCCAGCCCATGCCCAGCAGCCTGCCAGCATCTCTCCCAACCCCCACCCGGGTCCAGGACACTCTGCCCTTGGGCATCCCCACCCAGCTCACCTTGTCTGTGCAGCGCTTGATGTGCTCTGACGTGAAGTGCGGCAGCTGCTTCAGGTAGGAGTCCTTGGACCACATGGCCTGGGTGACCATCTGGGCCAGCTCCATGGCTGCCAGGGCAGGGCTGAGCCAGCCATTGCTAGACAGCACGTCCACGCAGGCCTGAATGAGCCGGATGGCCTGTGCGGGGCGGAGGAGAACAGGCAGCTCAGCCCAAGCCCCACCCCACCCCTCCCATCCCCCGAGCCCACCCCGTGCGCCCTGCCCACCTTGCTGAGAATCTCCTCGGTGTCTGACTGCAGCTCAGCACTCAGCTGCATGCGGGACAGGTGGGCCTGCAGCAGCAGATTGGTCTTCACGTGTGGATCGTTGAACTTCGGGTTATTCAGCTTGTGGGGGACCTTCTGAGCCAACTGCACGGGGAGGAGGAGCTGGTGACGCGGGAGCCCAGCACAGCCTGGGCTCCCCAGGGGCGGGGAGGTGGGGAGAGGCGAGGATGTAGGAGGGCGGAGTCGTGCGATGCTGGCGGCAGCACAGGTGTGCCCTGGGCACTGGGGCTGAGGTCCTGCTGGGGGGACAGCCTCACCTGGCGCAGGAGGTTGTCCTCATGGTGCCGGATGGGAATGTTCTCGTACTCCGCCGCGTTGGAGATGATCTCAATGAGCCCGCGCACCTTGGTCTTGGCGTTCAGCGACATGCTGAAGAGCTCTGCACAGGGGCATGCGTGAGCATCCCGGGCGGCACCGCCCCGTGATACCACCCCACCAACACCCAGGGGCGTCTGAGGCCCCGTCACGTCACCCTACTGGGATCCAGCCCCCTACACGGGAGAGAGCAGGCTTCCCCCGGGCAGGCAGACACTGCTCAGCAGCCATGGCGCCTGCACCCGTGCTCACCGATGGTGGTGTAGTTGATGTAATAGTAGGCAGCGATCATGCCCAGGTTCAGGGGTGCCACGTCCATCTCGTCCTCGATGCTGATGCACTTGGACTGCTCCAGGTCGCTCAGTGTCTGCTCCACCAGCTCTGACAAGTGGTCAGACAAGTGGCGATGGGAGATGCCTAGGGGACGAGAAGCAGGCGGGTGGGTCAGGGAGACACCCGGCAGGAGCAGCGGGAACCACCAGGGACCCCCAGACTCCCAAACCCACTGACCCTGCAGGTTGTAGTAATTAGGGTTCTGTGTCATCCGGCGGTACAGAAAGGTCCAGGTGAGGTAGTCCACAGCATCCTGCTTGTTCTCGATGGTCTTGGTGACAATCTCAGCGTTGAAATGGTCATGCATACAGTGGTCCAGGTGAGATTCTACTGGTAATGGCTCATATAAAAACTTTTTGAAGAAATCCTGTGGATTGGGGGTGGGGGGGGAAGGTAGAAATAAAGAATCAAAAGACAGAGGGAGCAGCAGAACCCTCCTGTGCACCAGCAGCAGTCAGGCCGGCCGGGAATCAGGAAGCAGCACCCTCCCCGTGAGCCAGCCAGTGCACGGGCAGGGAGAGAAGATCCCTCCTCCCAGCAACCAGCTGATTCCAAAGAATGCGGCTGAGATGACAGCAACTGAAGTAGGAAAACAACTTAGTGCATGTATTGTCTGATTGGCTTTGCAGACCTAAGGCCAGCAGTCTGAGCATCTATTTAGAATAACATGCAATATAGTAACTAGTGTGGATTTTCTACCGTCTTATTTTTGCCAATATTGTTCTCACTGTTTTATTTCATTTGTCTTGTTTTATTCACTTTAAAGCAAAAAAAAGAATCAAAGACAAAATATTGCAAAAAGGCAAATCAAAATCAAGTGGAAAATAAGCAGAAGTTAAAGACTCAAAGTTTTTTAAAGCCATCAAAAAAAAAAAAAAAAAAAAAAACCCACAGGAACCATTGAGGCTCAAGATGTCCAGGTGCCAGGTGCCTCCGAGACTGACCTTTTTGGAGCCCTGACACATGATGACGCAGCGGCCCTCGTCGTCCTGCAGGGGGCGGTTGGCGTGGCCCACCATCTGCAGCACGTCGTAGATGGGGTAGTCCACGTAGCTGGAGGAGGAAGGCGGGAGAGAGCGCGCACTCAGGACGCGGGACTGCCTCAGGCGCCCCAGGGAGAAGAGGCACAGAGCTGAACAGGTTACAGCCAACAGTTACAAACGCCTTTCACTTGCTACCGTCGTCAGGTTAGTTTTTAAGGGAAAGGGTCACAGATTTGTTGCCAAGACCCTTGAACCAAAGTTACTAATCCATCTAAGGCGGCAAGCGAGGTAGCTTCCCATTAAAGAGCAAATGTGCAGGCCACGCTTGGCCAAAAGAGCTGTATCTGACAAGCCGTCACCTAACTTAAAGGAAAACCAAGAAGTAGGTCCAGACATTAGAAATGAACCCAAAAGCTGAAAGAAGAAAACATGTGTATGTATATGTATATTTAAAAAGTTAAGATAGTAAAAAAAAAAAGCATAACGGCCTCCTCAGTTGTCCACATGGCCTGCTGAGAAGCAAATTCAGCCTCCCCTCACTGAACACCTCTGCAGGCTCTGCCTTCCGGTCCACACCTTGTCCCAGAGAGAATGACCTCAGCCAAAGCAACGACTCAGGTCACACCTGCCTTTACTTTAGCTAACCCACTGTGAGCCACTATTATTTTTTTTTTTTTTTTTCGGTACTGGGGATCAAGCTCACAACCTCACGCCTGCCTGCCAGGCAGGCGCTTAGGCTACTGAGCCAAACTCCCAGCCCTTTGTGAGCCATTCTGAGCTGATTTTTGGATGTCTTAAGATGTTTTTGATGTACTCTAAGGTTTAAGTTTTTTGCATGTGGATATCAAGTTGTTCCAGCATGTTTACTGTACAATCCTTTTTCCACTTAATTGCTTTTGCATCCTTGTCAGAAATCAACTGTCTGTTATGTGGGTATCTATTTTGGGACTTCATGTTGGTACCCTGGTGGTTTGTCTATCTTGATATCAATACCGTTTTGTCACGATTAATGTAACTCTGTGGTAAGTCATGAGACTGGGGAGGGTTAGAACTTTACTCTAACTTCATTCCTTTATCAAAGTTGTTCAGACTATTCTGAGTCTTTTGTCTTTTTTTTTTTTTTTTTTTTTGTGGCACCGGGGCACTGAACTCACAACCTTGCACCTGCCAGACAGGCACTTAAGTCACTGAGCCAAACTCCCGGCCCTGGTTTTTTGAGGCAGGGTCACACTATGTAGCTCAGGCTGGCCTTGCACTCTCGTTGCAGCCCAAGCTGGCCTCGAACTCACAACGCTCCTCCTACCTCAGCCTCCCGAGTGCTGGCATTGAAGGCGTGCGCCACCACGCCCAGCAATCTTTTGTATTTCTACAAAAACGTAACAATCAAAATGTTAACTTATATAAAAAAATAATGCTGGCATTTTGATTAAAAAAAAAAACCCAAATTCATGTTTAAATCCTCTGAATTTTGGGGAAGAATCAAGAGTAAAATTACTCGGGCTTTTTCTGAGAAGGACTGAAGGTTTTACTTCACGTTTGTCACTACACAGTGACCCTGACCAACTCACTTCTCCTAACCTGTAAAGCAAACAGGCTGACGACTTAATCCCTGACATTCCTTCTGCCTCTCAGCTCCTACTTGTGCGACCTGCTCAAATGAGGAGATGCTGACTACAAAGCCAACGTGCACCCAGGTCCCGGAGGGAAACCCAGCCCCGCCACACATGGACTGCCCTTGCTGACTGGCAGACGGAGGGAGGGCTGCACCGGCACCGTGCCGCCCACACTCACGCGTGGATCTTGCCGTTGTAGTACTGTGTGTCCATGATGATCACCAGGTGGGCGGCCACGTTCATGCCCCAGCAGAGACTTCGGGAAGCCACCACCACCTGGATGGCCCCTGGCAAAAGAGGGGAAAGGTAGGCTGAGTAGGGCAGGTCATGGCCTTCGTGGGGTGCCAGTGGGAACCTTGTGCTATGCTTCACAGTTCACAGCAAGGCATGCTGGGAACAGGACTGCCAGGACTGAGGGCAGTGCGGCATCAGAAGAGGTCGCTATGTACTATGGGTGCCTAGCTCGGGCTCGGGGCCTCTCCTGCGGTGGAATTCAAAGCCACAGACTGGCACCAACAGAGACAGCTAACACCACCCCAGCATCGCCAGCAGCCTGCACATGGCAGCAAACTGAGCCTGCTGTGACTGTGCCCGCGCCAGGCAGCCTCAAACCGAGCAGTGCAAGTGGGCAGGTCTGGAGGAGCAGCTACACTCGGGATCCCACCAACAGGTCAGAATGGTTACCACGATGCGGGAAACGCCACAGGTCACCAAGGGACAGAGGGCCACGGACCACCCTGAGGGAAATCAAAGCTCTCCCCTGAACTACGTACCGGTGAGTAACCACACCCCGGGGGGTCTGGTGTCCACACAGAACCGCGACGGTGACCTAACACTCCTAGGCTTTTTCTTTTTGAGACAGGGTCGTACTATCTAGCGAGGCTGGCCTTGTACTACGTAGCCCAAGCTGGCCTCAAACTCATGGTGATCCTCCTGCCTCAGCCTACCAAGGGCTGGGATCACAGGTATGTGCCACCATGCCTGGTTTAAGAAAATCAGGTTCTGATACAGCACCAGGGTGCGTGCCTGCCTGTTCTCTCATCTGCTAGCTGGGCTGTCTGTCTACTTACATCACAATTCTTAAGGGATCAGGTAACAAAGTGGTACTAAACAAGGAAGATGACTGACGCTCTGCAGAGAAAGGTCACCCTGTCTGAAGGTGGAACACACCACCGGGCCTTGGACCCTGCCCTGCGCTGAGGCTCTCACCCGAGCTGAAGAGCTGCTCCACCAGGCGCCGCTCCATGGGGCTGAGGCCCTCGTGCAGGTAGCCCACGCCATTCAGCAGCGTCTCCTTGAGCGTGCTGTCGCTCAGCTTCTCCAGGTACGGGATCAGATCCTTCTCGGTGCAGTGCAGGAACCTGGCAGCATGGGCGTGGGCTCAACTTGGAGTACTGAGCCCCTGCGGGAACCCTGCATCCTGGGCCCAAGGTGGCTCACCCGGCTCAGCAGGGGGACCCCCCGCCCACAAAGCAGGCCCCACCTCTGCCGCTGGATGTCAGCCGCACAGGTGGTGAGAATATCAATGGCAGTGAGGCGGGTCTGCTTGCGAGATGGGACGAAAACGATGGCAGGCTTCTTGGGCGAGTGCTTAGTGATGGCGTGGTACACGGGCTTGGCCATGGACAGCAGGCGCGTCTGCGTGTGGCTGATGTTGAAACCCTGGAGACCAAGGAAGGAGATGCCACGGCTGCTGACCTGGGTCACCGCACCTCGGGTCGCACGGCGCCGGGCGAGCAGGCCCCACCTGGATGTGCAGTTCCAAGGGCACAGGGCGCACGTTGGGGTGGAAGTTGAAGGTGGAGGTGGCGCTGCAGCCCAGCCAGTGGGCCACATCCTTGGCATTGGACAGCGAGGAGCTGAGGGCCACGATGCGGATGGGCCGCTCGATCTGGGAGGAGATGTAGCGCATCCGGGAGCAGATCACCTCTAAGACGGGCTGGGGAAGCGGGAGGGTGTCACTCGGCCCAGAGCCCCTGCCTCCACCTCCACCTCCACCTCCCCGGCTCCTGTGTCAACTGCCCGGCAGCCTGGAGAGGTGCCAGTTCCTCCTTCCAGTTAGGGCTCCCACGCCCCGCACACCCGACCTTCCTGGGACAGTGCTGGTTTAAGGGACTGCTACCAAAACCCGCCTGCCGCCTCATGCAGTCGGGCTGCAGGCAGCACCCGCGGCAGAGCAGCCCCAGTCCCCGGCCCAGTGCCAGCCCTGCGGTACCCCGTTCTCGCCACCGATGAGGTGGACCTCGTCCACCACAAAGAGGTTGATGTTCTGGACGTTCTTGCGCTGCTTCCATCGCCGGGACAGGATGTCCCACTTCTCCGGCGTGCTGATGATGATGTTGCCCTTGCCCAGGAGCTTCAGATCCGTGCTGGTCTCGCCCGTCAGGAGCACCACCTTCTTGTTGAGCCGGTCCTGGAACTTCTCGTACCAGTCCATGTACACCTGGCGGGAGGGCAGGGGCCTGAGTACGGCAGTCACGCCGGGCGTCCTTCCCTTGTCACGAGAGAAACCTAGAGGCCAGGGAGCCCTGCCGCCCTGCAGGCCTCATGCTTTCGTTCTCTTGAGACAGGGCTTCCGCATGGCATAGCTGGTGCCAAACACCTGGGATCAAGTGATCTTCCCACCTCAGCCTCCCGAGGAGCTAAGACCACAGGCGCCCTCACCAAGTCCAGCTCGTGTCACTTTTTAATTCCACACCAGCCTTTTACCGATGAGAAAGTTTCTCTTTAGCAAATACTGTGAAAATGTCAGGTTTAGAAATCAATCTGGTCAGGTGCAGTAATGCAGTTGGGAGGCTGAGGCAGGAGGATCACCACCGCTTCAGGCCAGCCTGGGGTACACAGTAAGTTCAAGGCCAATCTGGGCTACAGTGAGGCCCTGTCTGAAAACAGCAACAGTGAAAACCCTTATCTAGAATCCCCAGTGAAACACCTTCTGGGAAACCCCCGGACCATGGCACATCACACACCTGCTCCGCCAGGGCCTCCATGGGGGTGATGTAGACGCAGCGCCCCTCCGAGTTCTGCAGCAGCATTCGCAGGATGGCGAACTCTGCACAGATGGTCTTCCCGCTGCCCGTGGGGGCGCCCACAAACACATTGTCATCGCTGTTGTACACCGTGTTAAACACTGGAGACCAAGAGCAGCAGTGTGAGGCCAGGGAGACTGGCTGGGGCAAGGACAGCAGGGGACACAGCCAGGCGCCATGCAGTGCAGACAGCGGGGCGGGGGCTCAGGAGCCGGGAATGCAGCCTGCTGAGCCCACACCTCCCTTCCTCCTCCCACAGACCGGGACCGGGAGGGCTGGGATGCATGCAGGGCCCCTGGAGGTTGATGGGGCAACGACACAAGCCAACAGCAGGGACCAGGCTGCAGAACAAGACACCTTTCTCCACTGCTTCAGCACCTGGCTGTGCTTTTCAAAAGTTTAATGGAGAGGAACACTATCTGGGCATGGTGGTATATGCCTACAACCCTAGCACTATGGGAAGCTGAGGCAGGAGAATCACAAGTTTAAGCCCAGTCTGGGCAACTTAGCAAGACCCTGACTCCAAATGAATGAATATGCAGATATAACTCAGTGCAAAGGCCGTGGGTTCATCCCCAGTACTGCAAAGGAAGGAAGGCACTAATATCCCAATAGCGATCCTTCAAAAGACTGGCAGGAGAAATAAGAAGGAAAATGCTGGAGCTGTACCCAGCCAAGTCCTCAGGGCACAGTTCCTGCTCTGTCAACAGTCACTAATTACAATGACAGCGGGGAGAGGCCTCCACCAATGGCATGCACTCCAGTGCAATCCTGGTGCGCAGGAGCACAGGACCAGCACCTGAAGCCTGCATGTGACAAGGGCCTTGCTCTTCCAGCGAGAGAGGACCTTGGAGAGCTGCAGGACGGCCAAAAACCCTACTGGGAAGCAGCGATTTCAGAGAGAAAAGCATCCTGGGCCAGGGCCCAGGCTGACGAGCTCTAGGGCCACTGAGTACCTGAGCGCCCCTTCCCTGCCTGCTAAGGAGCCTTCCTGCCTCCACACAAGCTGCAAAGGCCCCCAGGAACCGAGCACCCACCTTGAGTCTGGATAGGATTGAAGAAAGGAAATTTATCCTGGTAAAGGCTCTCGAAGGCGCTGTTCCTCAGCGCAGACACAGGCAAGGGCTGCAGGTCCAGCAGCTCGGTGGGAGGTGGGTACTTCTCCGGGAGGATCAGGTGGCGGAAGGAGACGGGCAACTGCGTCTCACAAGCTGTGAGGAAAGAAACGGGAGAGCAGGAAGCACTCCCCCATCTGAACGCCACCGTGAGCACTGGAAACCCAGTCAGGCAGCACCCACAGCACTTCTGCTCCCTCCACAAAGCCACACATGGGATGGGAGCACGAAGCCCTCCTGTCTCTGACAGCCTGCTCCAGGGGACCCCAAGAGGAGACACTCACAGAGCCAGCGGTCGGACACCACCCGGATGAAGTACTGAGGGGGCAGCGGCTCAAAGACAGGCACGAAGAATGTAATGAGGTGCTCGTCCTGGGCATACTTGGCCTTGAGCAGAAAGTACTCGTGGTGCAGGATCACCTCGCTGTCCACGTCCTCCACCAGAATCCAGAAGGCCTCCGAGGAGCCGTGCACCTGCCAGCCAAGCACAGGGGAGAGGAGCGTGAGCCCCCGTGGCGCTCAGCACTCCCGCTGGCACCCTCTCCCCGGCACAGCCTGACCTTCTCGTCCCACTGGAAGTCCGGAGTGATGGTCAGCTCCACCTTCAGAGTGGAGCGCGTGATGGGCTGCAGGTGCACCGAAAGCTCCAGCTTGGGGAACAGGTGGACGTACTTGTGGATGGTCTTCCCCATCTTCGGCATCCGGATAAGCTCCCCTAGGAGGACACCAGAGGTGTGGGGCTGCTGCTAGACAGCCAGCACAGCTACAAACGGGGCTGGGGACACCACGGAAAAGGCGGCTCCTTCCCGCACTCCCAGCAGAGCCTGGGGACTCAGGCTCTGAGGTCGGAGTGGGCCTGTGCTTTAGGGGGACATGTGAGGTGACACAAGCTACTGGCTTACAAGGCCTAGGACTGGGAGAGCCTGGAAACCGAGACAGACACCTGGGATGTCGGGCCAAGAGAGAGCGTCACACACACCTATCTCATTATGATTCAGGTCATACAGACGCTCAAAGGGGAAATTTTTCTTCTCAATCTTCTTCACTACCTCCTCAGGGAGTTTGCGGAACTGGCGTAGGGGACACATGGACTGCCACCTGTCAGGAGATACTACTGTTGGTCCTTTTGCAGCACTGTAATGTGCTGCCTTCATCACAGCTTTCAACAGGCCAGCCGTAACCACACGGGACGAGGTCATGAGAGGACGCACCGGAAGCAAGGCTGGCAGTAAAGCCAGGGCGTCCACAGAGGCCGCCCCTCCCCCACTCCCAGTGCCACCCAGCGGCCTTCTCAGCTGTCACCCAGTTTCATGTCACACTTCAGGCAGCAGAACTGGAGACTGGATGTATCAGGAGGCTTTCCCATCACACCCATACATGGGGACCCCAATTCCGGTGACAAGCCCCACTCACTGGGCCCATTCTTACATGCGCTTGTCAATCATCTTGCAGAGGTTCAGGGTCTTATCTGTAAGCTGCGCCCAACCTCGGTTTAGGACAATTTCGAAGATCGCACGCATCAACCGACCAGCCGACTGGGGAAAGATAGAGTGTCTGCTGTGAGGACTCCAGCTTCAGGCCTGGCTACACTCAGTTTAATCAGCACAACACAAAGACAAGGTCCCTTCTGCAGTCAGTCCCGTCTCCCACCCTTGCAGGTGGATCCAAAGAGCTAATAATTTAATCCCAGCACTCAGGAGGCTGAGGCAGGAGGATCGTTGTAAATTCAAGACCAGCCTGGGCTACAAAGTGAGTTCAAGGCCAGCCTGAACTGCATAGTGAGACCCTGTCTCAAAAAATAGGGCTGAGGATTTAACTCAGTAGCCTAAGTGCCTGCCTGGCAGGCACGAGGTTGTGAGTTCAATCCCCGGGACCAAAAAAAAAAAAAAAACAAAAGGGCTAATAAAACCCTCTGCAGTCTCCAGATTTGTGAGCCCTGCAGGCACAGTGGGAAGTCACTTCGGCCCAGTGACCTCCCAGTCTCTGAGGGCCTACAGTGCCCCCCATCCCTGAGGCCTGCCCTTCCCACACACCCAGGAACGCGGTGGCACAGCGGCTGAAGCGTGCGGGCACCAAAATCCCTAGTCTACTAGCGTCAGGGCTCCTTTCTCCAGGACACACATGGTACACCCGGCTTGGCAGTGCCCTCACCTGTGTCACGTACACCATGTCGGCCATCAGCGCAAAGCCCTCCAATTTCAGCTGGGAGATGAAGGCTTGGAGGAGCACGTTGATCTGGAATTAGAAGCACAGCCAGCCCCAAGGAGGCCCACGATCACCCACAGCTCTTCTTCACACACGTCACTCCATGTAACGGGATGAGCGAGAAGAATACAGGAAGGGGAGGAGCCAGGAGCGGGGTGTGGCCACGGGAAGGTGGGGCACCCTGACTCTGTACAAGGCTCTGCACACACTCCCCAGCAAACTGCCCCAGAGCGGAAGAATGGGCGGGTTACCAAGCAAGAACACAGGACCCAGGCGCTCCCTCCGGATGACTGAAAACCCAGAGTGCAGGGGAAAGCGGCTCACCTTGGCGCTGGGCTCCTCTATGCTCTCCTTTACCGGGATGGGCACCCTCTCCAGCAACTTCTGCAGCTCCAGCTTCTCCTCCTGCCACAAGGGGGGACAAGTCAGGAAGAGCCGAGTGGCCTGGAAAGACTCCATCCAGCAGCCTGGCCATGGGGACCGACTCCCGTCCCGGCAGGCCGTCCAGGCGCACCTCTCTCACGGTGATGTTCTTGAACTCTGAGGACAACGAGAAAACTCGGAAAAGCTCAATCTCACTGAGGGTGGGCTTCAGCAGCTGGTTGTAGGTCTGCACTGTGTCATTGGTGATGTAGTAGTGGCTGGCGATTCGGCCCAGTTCTGTCACCTAGAGAGAAGAAAGGCTCCATGCAGCGCTGGCTCTGGGGAGCTCCAACCTCCTAATTTGCATGGGTTACTGTCCTCACAGGATAAGTCCCCATGTGGTACAAGTGACTCAGCACGTCAAGAAAGACAGGGCAATGAACTGACCCTGACCTACACAAATGTGATGTCCACACGTACAGACCACCTGCAAAATCCACCTCAATCCACACTACACAGACGGAAAGGCCACTTTAGCAGTTCAGAAGCTCACAGGGGACAGGACAATCTAAGCAGCAGGCGATGAGACAGGCAGTACTCAGGCAAGGCTACAGAGCAATCTGAAACGCTTCACCGGGCCTACCAGCTTTGCTGAGAACACTGTCCGAAGCCGTCACTCCACCCACCTGGAAGTTGCCTGTCTTCTTATCGTACTTGACCAGATTGTTCTTGTCCAGCATCAAGGCAGCGGTGTGAACCAGATCTAGTCGGCGCTGGTCCAGCAAGGGATCTCCCTTGAGGTCATCGTGAGAGATGCCATAGAGGGTCGGGGATCGGAGCATCCGGATATACAGGTAGGCATAGCCCAGCCAGTTCACTGCATCCTATGAGAGACACCTCATAGTCCTTGGCATGGGAAAGTACTGATGTCCAATGAGAAGCTCCCACAGAGGGCTAGAAACTAATTCCCAGCTACATGGGTTTATATCACACCACCTTCTGAGTTTTCCATATTTCATTAATAGAATGATAATCCCTCCAAAGATCTGGGAAGTGAATGAGTGGAAGGTGGAGGGCCCTGGTACTGCTGACCTATGGCACACAGGAGGAACCACCCCGCCCTGAAATCTCACTCCCTCATGGCGCAAGGGAAAGGCCCGAAGCGCCAGGGCAGAGCCCTTCTCTACCTTTGCGTTCTGGACGTTGCCTAGCACGATCTCTGCGTTGAGCATGTCAGGCAGCTTTGACACCATCTGGCTCTCAATAGGCAGCTGCTGGTTGAGGAGGGACAGGTAGTACTGCAGCTCCCCATGAGACGTGATGAGTATGCCTTCGCCCTTGGTGTCGTACTGTGGGCGGCCAGCACGACCCAGCATCTGCATCAGAAACAGCGACGAAGAGGGCTGCAGCAGGGGAGCTTCCAGCTTTGATTCTGGGCGTCCACAATACTGAACTCAGCCTTTAACCTGGGGTCTGTCCAGCCTCCTTGCCCTGCAGGCACAGGCCACCCCCACGCTGGGATAAGTCAGAGGCTTGGTACCTGCAGGATATCCAGCGCTCCCAGTTCCGTCCAGCGCCCCTTCTCCGGACTGTACACCTGGGTGCCTTTGATGATGACTGTATGGGCGGGGAGGTTCACACCCCAGGCCAGAGTCGCTGTGGAAACTAAAACCTAGGGAGGCAAAGCAGGGTACTGAAATCAGACATCACCACCAGAGGGTGACCACTGGACTTCTTTCACCTCAGAGCTTCTAGAGAAACGGGTGGCGACAAGACTGGGGGATGAGATGTCCCAGGACTTGTGGATGTGACACCAGGAAAATGAGGAAAGGGTTCCCTGAGTTCCTCATCTACACAAGAATTAACATTCCAATGTTCCAGAGACACTCGGGCGTCAGAAGTACAGACCTACATGAATAATCTACACAAAGTTCCAAGAAAATTCCAAGCCCAGCTATTGTGAAGCAGGAACAAATGAGGTCCTGACCTCGGAGGACTCACTGAAGTGCCTGCTTTGTCACCCCTGACTCTTTCCTAACCTCACGCATCTTCCCTCCCGCAGTGTGTGGAGCCCGAAACAGCCGGCACGAAGCTACACTTACTGTACCCACCTCTGCCTCAGGCCAGCAGCGTCAGAAGCACACCCATGGCACTGCTGCGGAAATCTCAGGTCTTCTGAGGCCTGCAGCACCTGCTCCCTCAAGCTCTGCCCGCCCTCACCTGAATATGTTTATCAGCAAAGAGATCCTCCACCAGCGTCCGGTCCACTCTGGTCATGCCCGCGTGATGAATAGCAAAGCCGTAAGGAAGCAGATCCTTCAGCTCCAGGTTCTGCAAACAGAGAAAGACCAGGGCACAGGGTGAGGCTTCCTGTGGGACTCTCAGAGATGAAGGAAACCTCCCACGAGGTCCTGCCCCTCACCCCTCACCATGGCCACACCCAAGACAACCACTGTAATGTGTGGCCAACAGTGGCACCCTGTGCAGTTCCCGATAACACAGAAGCAGCCACCAGGGAGGAACGAGAATGGGCTGCACCCCCTTACCTTGCACTGATCCGCTTCCGTCCGCAGAACCTCCGTGGAGGCTGAGCCTTCCCGCAGAAACAGACCCAGACTGTCCTTCTCCAGGCACATGTCCCGGATGGCCCGGGCTGTCTTTCCAGTCTCCTTCCTGGAGTGGACAAACACCAGCACCTAAGGAGAACACAGTTGATCAAAGACAGCCTCTCTCACTGCCGCGGGCAACAGCAGGAGGAAGCAGAGGCCACACCATTATGACCAGAAGCGAAGGTCACGGACAAAGGAGCAATGGGAAGAATGCGTGCTAGCCTGGCAGATGCCTAACCAGGACCTGCAAGACCCAAAGGCAGGCAACCACCACCGACAGGCCAGCCCCACAGCTGGGAGATGAAACCAACCCCAGGACCCCACAGTGGAGAGCAAGTTTTAATCTACTATGAACACTGTGTTCAGGGTCCTCACAAGAGTCCAAGCCACATGAAGATAATTTGCAAGCTAACAGCTGGCACATTATGCTACTAAAAGAACACAGGAAGTCCGAGATCAGCATCATATGGCAGGAAATAAAACTCCTCCCAGTATCTGTGCCAACACTTGTCTCTTCATGTAAATTTATGCTTTTTATTAGACGAAAATAAATGCATGTCTTTGCACTTTTCCTTATGTATCTTAGCTAAGCCCGCTAAACGACGCTGAGCAGGAAACTCTCATCATGCTCACTTCCCAGCAAAACACCTCCTTCACTGGTTTCTAATTTGAATCCTTACTTTTCCCATGTTGTATGTTAGGCGTAAGACATCTTCTATCTTTTCTGTAACAACCCTTGATGGTGTGGACAGAACGAATTTTCGGGCCCAGGATTTCTTTTCCAGGAGCTCTTAAGCCACCTAAACATCGTTAATGGTTGTGGGATGACTGTGATTATCCATTTCATCAAGGCCACATTAGTGCCCAGCTGCCATCAGGGAGTCAGTCCATTTCTAAATTGGGCCATTTATGAGTATGAAGCTGTTTATAATAGTCCCTGATTGTCCTTTTTGCAGGGCCTCACACACACTAAGCACACGCTCTACCACCGTCTATGTCCCCAACGCCCTAGATCGGGGGGGTTCTGAGTCACCCATTTATCTCATCCCGATACTGGTGTTTGTGCTGAATCTTCTCTGTCAGTCGTGCCAAATAACCACTAAGCCACAAATTGAGCAGATCATCAATGAACATACCTGATTTTTTCCAGCATGTTCCATGATTTTCTCATAGACGATTTCATTCATGATCTGGAAACGCTTGATAGCTTTTTTCTCTGTGATGCCCACATATGTCTGTTCCAGAGGTACTGGGCGGAAGCTAAAAGTTAACAGTTCAACACATGAGGCTTCTAGCAAGGAGCAGTGCAGGAACAGAGTACTTTCCACTGCCTTGGGAGCACTATTCCTCTTTTTGGATTCATACATAGAAACCCAAAGGTTTTTCTAAAATTCAACACAGCAGTGCTCTTTGGAAATGGGTAAGTACACCAGTCGCTACAGTTTTATTTCCCAGTCTTTTTCTTGCACTACGGGGTATCCCAGTCTTTACTTGTACCTGTTGTCAAAGTAGAAGAGGCCCTTAGCCGGGTCGACCCTCAAAAAAGTGGCCACATCTTCATAGTTGGGGAGGGTGGCACTGAGGCCAATGAGTCGGACGTCCTCTTGGGTCATCTCAATGTTTCGAATGGCCCTGGCCACCAAAGCTTCTAAGACAGGACCTCTGTCGTCGTGGAGAAGATGGATCTCATCCTAAGGAATGACAGGACAGCAAATTACCTCCAGGACCTAAGTGTACACAGCCCACTTTCTTGGGACTCGTCCAGTTTTATATCTGCAACCTAAGATGCCTAATAAAGAAGACAAGGAAGGAATCTTAAGCTTACGAGCCTCAGAGAATAAAGACAGCATTGCATGGAAACAGCACACTGTGAGTTGTGAGTCGTTTTGCTTACAACACTAAGTATTTATTCTTTTAAGACAGGGTCTCACTACATAGTTCAGGCTGGCCTTGAGCCCAGGCTGGCCTCAAACTCATGGAACTCCTGCTTCAGCCTCCCAAGTAGTGAGATTACAGATGTGTGCCACCACGCCCAGAGGCTTATAACACTTTACACAGGAAAATCTGATTGCAGTTCACATGGCTTACAGCAGCACTTCTCAGTCTTCAGCTTGGCACGACAGGCCCTGGGGGGCTTATTTACATACACACTGTTAGGGTTTATACATTGTGTCAACTTGAGAAGTCTAGCAGCTTAATTAAGTAACTCAGCAGCTCTACATTCTGGGGTGTAGAGCATCAGTAGTTACTTGGCCATTGTGTCAATTTGAGAAGGCCAAAAGTTTAGCTGAGAGACTCAGCAGGGAGCCAGGGTTCTTACTTTGTAAACAGCCTCATCCTGTGCAAAGGAAGGCAAGGATGTTTGTGAATGCTACACCCACCCTGGGGGGGGGGGTGTCCTGTGTACTATATAAAGGAGGAGAAGAGGCTTGCTCTTGCTCCTTTTACT
>RJWM01033332.1:0-20706 GCA_004363535.1 Dasyprocta punctata
TGATTCTAAGCAAAATGTGACTGAATTTATGGAAGTTTTAAACCATTACTTGTTTTCTCCATCATCAAATCCCAAAAGAAATCTGTATAATTCAGTGTGGTTCCTGAAAGTGTCATTGGGTAATAGGAAATCAAAATCAAAGTATCTGATTTATACTGCAACTTGTATGTCTGAAAAAATCTTTAACATTTTCAAGGGCAAGGTAACTTTACAGAAGACTGTCCCTCAACTTACGATGGTTAGACTTAACAATTTTTCAACTTTATGATACTGAGAAGGTGATACACACTCAATAGAAACTATACTTTAAACTTTATACTTTAAACATTCAAGTTTTGGTCTTTTCCCATTTTTCATTCATGATGCGAGACAGCAGCAGTAATCCACAGCTCTCGATGAGTTGTGTAATCCTGAGGAAAAGCAATTGATGCATTCTAGCTTAGCTTATGGGTGGGTTTAAGTTTATTAAGAGCATTTTTACTCAGAATATTTCCAATTTGCAATGGATTCACCAGGATGAAACCACATCATAAACTAAAGAGTATCCATATTTACTTCTTCTGTCTCAAACAGGTCACTGTACCATACTATTCAGATCCCCCTACCTTCAGAAATGAGTTTGCTGTCAATATTAGTAGCTGGGTCCCTCCCTGAAAAGTGCCCTTCTTAAAAGAAAACCACATTTCCCTCAAATCGTAGCTTATCAGAACACAACTCCATTTGATGATTAGTGCAGTGGGGGAAAGGGCTACATATAAAACCTGTCTCCCTTGCCTCAAAGTGAACAAACCTAAAGTACCAAAAATGCTGAAATTCAAAGCCACCCGCTATCTAATCTTGCATCCTTCTCCTCTCATAGGAGGTAAAAATATAATCCCACTAACTTCTTATATGCAAAACTCAGAAGCAGGATCTGTTTCTGAGAGAGTCTTTTCTCACAGACTCTGAGAAGAGCAGTGACTTGGTCAAGTGCACATCGGTAATTAATAATAAAATGAAAGTTAGGATTCAGTATAATTCACTCCTGTCCAGTATTCTTTCTCCTGGACAAAAATGCCTCACACTGGAGAGCAAAGAGGATCCAGAACCAAGCTTCAAGCCAACTTTGTTCTGGTAATATATGGCCAGAAGCCTATGTCACAGTCTAGTTTCATCTTTCAACAAAACTGTCTTCTGAACTATTTCCACCAAAAATCAGAGAAAAAATTCTGTGTTCCCACACTTCTGAAATATCTGTTTGCACTGAGTAGGGAAATCTAACAACAACAACAGCAGTGAAAGCTCTGCTTCATTTTGGACCCAACTAGTACAAGGCAACTGCACAACAAGACAGAATCCACTGCAGGCCAAATTCTATGGCTGGTAGAATCAGAGCTGGCTAAACAAGTGGTTCTCTCCAGTCTGGAAAGGCAACATCGAGTAGGCAGTTTAAGTTTATCCAAATCTAGTCCTTAGCAACTGTTACAGGAATTAGAAGCTTACATTCTTTAGGAAACAGCCTATAAATTGTCCACATACTCCTAACCCAGTTAGAATGATTCACAGATTCAAACATTTTCTGATATTTGCATCTAAGTTTATTGAGGAAATGGAAGATAGGGATGAGAGGGTGAACTCTGTTCTGGTCCGGTAAGGACTACCCCCAAGTGAAATGTTGACTTAAAGGTCCTCAGCCTTTAAGAACTTAACCCTAAATGTCAGTACCCAAATTCAAGTGGTAATAAATTTCTCCATGCATTTGTTTTTCCATAACTGACTATAGAGAGCAAAGACACTGCAGAAAAACGTAGCTCCACTTGAAAGGTATCAGACAACTGTGTGTCAGGCATTTAAGTTCAAAGCTTCCATCCATGACTGCTACTTGTCTGTGACATCTATGCTTTTTTTTGCCTCTCCTCTTAACCTATTTCCTAACTTCAAGCCATTCTGTCAATACCTAGAACACTCAGCCTCTCTCGTTGCTTCAGAAACTCCTTATCAAAATGTGATTCACTGTCCCCTTTCATCATAATCATCTGGAACATTTGTTAAAATTACAGTTCTTGCATCCAGACCAATTGAATCAGAAGCACTGGTAGGAGACCCAGGGATCTGATTTAAGAAGTTTCCAGATAATTCAGAACAGGTATCATCTCTTTAGAAAGTTAAATAAAAGCAAAAATAGCTCTGTACTACTGCCACCTAGCCCCCTTCCCCCCAAAAAGCTACTCACGTTCCAGGGCTTCTCTATTAAATACACTCACTGTTGAAAATTTTTTTACAGTATTTTCTGTAACAATAAAAGCAATTGGAAGAACTTATCCCTCTATTGCATTCTTCAAATACTTGATTTGTACATTTGATTTAGGCACATTTCGCTCTTTGTCACAGTTGAGCTTGACACTGATATGGTTGATGTCACAGGCATCAAGGGCAGTGGAACAAGAGGACTGAACCAGTTGGGTGACAGGCTTTCTGGCCTCTAGGGCATGGAATGACTGATAATCAAAGCCTGAATAAACACAGGGGTGGACACCCAGCCACTACATAGAGATCTGAGCACTGACCCAGCGTCTTCTCCCAGCTCAGAGTGGCAGGATTTAGAGAAGGCAACTGTCAGGCACTGTCACAACCGAAGAAAAGAGTTGGGGGAAAACCGTCAGTTTTTCAGTACTACGGAAAGTAGCATTTTTGGATTGTTATGGATCCTGCTGATTGGGAAGCTTCTCCATACAGGATAATTTTCTTCAAAAAGGTCAAAGACATAATATTTTAGATTGGAGTGAATTCTACCATTTTTATTCATAAAGGATTTTTAATTCACCTGTAAATTCCTTACATATAAGAAATCAATACTTTGTCCATTCTAGTTATTGCATTCTACCTTCATCAACTCCACCTTCATCAACTTTTCTACTTCTTTGATTATCAGCTACCCTCAAACTCTCCTTCTTTCAAAAGAAATTATCAAATTTCTTTACCCTATACATCATCAATTTCCTTTACCCTATAAAATAACTTGTGTATTATAGCTCTTAAAATTTGGTAATCAAGAAGCTGGGAGTGGTGGCTCATGCCTTTAATCCCAGCACTCGGGAGGCTGAGGTAGGAGGAGTGTTGAGTTTGAGGCCAGCTTGGGCTACAACGTGAGTGCAAGGCCAGCCTCAGCTACACAGTGCGACACTGCCTCAAAAAACTAGGGCCGGGAGTTTGGCTCAGTGGCTTAAACACCTGCCTGGTAGGTGCGAGGATGTGCATTCAATCCCCGGTGCCACTAAAAAAAGAAAAAAAAATTGGTAATCAAATACCAGTGTCAAACTATTTCTCATCTCTATATTTTTCTAGAAAGAAGTCTGCTTAGGTCTTCCTCACTTTCATTCTACAACAAAGTGTTGCTAGCCAGCATCTTATTTCTATCTGACAACTTTGTCTATGATCCATCCTCTTAACATGCACACCAATAATCTTATGCTAGGCTGGTATTTTAAATATCATTAACAATAATGAATGTCATTGTGTGTTATATGATTTTAAACTCTTGCTTGTAATATACTCCATTCTAACAAAACCAGACAGTCACTGGAATTTGCTCAAGCATAAGTAACTCTGTCTAAATTAGTTCTTGAAATCTTAAGGTAGTTTTCCTGGTATTTATAGGTTCATCAATGATGGCTCAAATAACTTTGAGATGGACCAGCTGATGAGTGTTTCTTACATTGTAGTTGGATGTAGGCATCTAGTTTCAAGATCCATTAAAAAATTTGGTGGGCTGGGGATATAGCTCAACAGCACAGCACCTGCCTGGGAAGTGCAAGGTTCTGAGTTTGTTTCCTAATACAAAAAAAAAAAAAAAAAAAAAAAATCCAGGGTTGGGGATATAACTCAGTGGCATAGCGCCTGCCTGGCAAGCACAAGGTCGTGAGTTTGATTCCCAGTTAAAAAAAAAAAATCTGGAAAAGTAGGGAGTGGTTGATTTATTTTTGAGGAAAAGTAAGGCCATCAGATATATTTCCAGCTGAAAGTCAGACAAGGTTGGGGTTTAGTTCACTGAGAGCATGATTCATGCCAATTCTTATTTTCCCATGGCTAACTCCCAGTGCTGGCTGCAAGTGCTATCGCCTTTCCCATAAGGGTAACCTGGGACACAACATGAAGAGAGAAAGGCCTTCCAGGAATTAGAGTAGGATCACAGTGAAGTTCACGCCCACTCCACATCAGTTCCAGGCTGCCATTCAGTGAGGCAAACACCAAATCACAATACCTGAGTTCCAGTAATTCAAAAAAGACAGCTTCAGCCTCCCTGCAGTTCATATTCAATCCAGATGTCTAGAAAACAGCAATGTTACTCTAAAAATTTGCCAAGGCAGTACCAGATGCTTACAATAGGACCAGTAGGTTGAGGTGGAAGATATAATGACTTTTCCAAACTTCTGTGAAGGAATGGAAATATTTTGTGGAAGAGTTGGTGGGCAGTGCATCTGACACTAGGAACACCTGGCTGAGGAAGACTTTCATCACCAGCCAGCGCCAGTCTCTCTTCAAGATTCAATGCCAACTTCCTCTCTAGACATCTGGAATAAAGTTAAGCCCACTGGCTCATGCTGCAATGTGGAACACCAGGAAACAAATGGTTGAATCCTTGTTAACCACTAAATATGTGGCTTCACAGTATTAGTCTCCTGGGCTTCACTTTTATTACCAAGAGCAGTAATCAGTCTGACCTGGAAGAGCATTTGTGAGGCTTCATGCATCACCATTCTGAAACTGGCAGAAAGCAATCACAATTATTTTTGCAATTGAAAGTGCTTTAGAGACAACTGTAACAGCTCACTAAGCCTCCAGATGACTTCCAGATCAAATGGTGATGATAATCATCCCACAATAATAGTGCCTATTATCAGATGGGTTTTTGTACACATTTCTTATTTAATCCTCACCATTACTAGTGAAATAGATGTGTTTTTTTCCCAAAAAATAAATTTAAGAGGTAACTTGTCAAGGTCTCACAAATACATTTTGGGTCTTTTTTTTTTTTTGGTGGTGGTGCCAGGAATTGAACTTAGGACCTTGTGCTTGCCAGGCAGGTGCTGCACTGCTGAGCTATACGCCCAGTCAACAAATATGATTTTGAATCTGTTCACTTTCAG
The DNA here is from genome assembly GCA_004363535.1 of Dasyprocta punctata. Classification (NCBI taxonomy): domain Eukaryota; kingdom Metazoa; phylum Chordata; class Mammalia; order Rodentia; family Dasyproctidae; genus Dasyprocta; species Dasyprocta punctata. Next base: position 5,127 of record RJWM01033332.1, read on the forward strand.
ATCTACTTGTTTTCTGTCCTGCATTTGTACAATTTTTGTTGTGGTTTTGATTTTTTTTTAATTTTTTTTTTTTAGGCACTGAGGATCAAACTCACAACCTTGCACCTGCCAGGGCAGGCGCTTAAGCCTCTGAGCCAAACTCCCAGCCCTTGTGGCTTTGATTAAAGAATATCTTTTTTTCATTTTCTTCTCATGCACACACAGGAATCAATGTCCATCAATCAGTCACTAATTCACCATGATTTATGATGGGGGATGGGACAATAAACTATTTAATTTTCCCTTATAGTCATTTCATGGGAAACTAAGTTTAAAAACATAGAGAATACATAACTGAAAACTAATACTTGCATAAGTTCTAGAGTTCCACTGTACAACACTGTACCTCTAGTTAACAATACTATGTTTCAAACTTAAAAAATTGTCTGGAAAGCAATCTTATGTTAAGTGTTCTTACCACAATAAAAAAAAAATAAAGACATAGCCTAATAAAGTTAAAATACTTCAAATCAAGTTTAGATTACGGTGACATACTTATGACTATTATGCTTATTTTTCCCAAGATTATATACAAGAAAAAAATCTGAGATAATGTCAAAAGTATTGAATTTAAATATTAATAGGATATATATGTGTGCATACATATATATACATATATATATAGAGAGAGAGAGAGAGAGAGAAAGAGAGAGAGATGAAGACAGAAAGAGGAGAGACAAGGAGAGAGGAGAGAAAGAAAGAGTGAGTTTTGTTTTGTTTTATGAGATAAGGTCTCACCATGTAGATCAGGCTGGCCTTGAACTCACTGCATAGCCCAGGCTGGATTTGAACTTGCAGTGATCCTCCTGCCTCAGCCTCCTGAGTGTTGGGATTACAAGTGTGTACCACAATCCCAGTTTAGGAAAAGTATTTTTGTATTGTTTTAGATGTTTCTACATAAAGCATTTTATGAAAAAAAATGCAGAACATATAAATGATGAACTATGAAGGATTACTCTGAAGGGTTTTGATTATAGCTAAACAACAGCAAAGTTAAGAAAGTCTACAAAAAAGGTTTTTAAAAATGAATTTTCACAGCTACATTAATTATGAAAGCTATGGCGTGGGTCAGATTTTAGCCTTCTAACTGTGCAGCTAAACTAATTACAGAAGTCTTCCACGTTCCCATGAGGACGCAATGAGTTACATCCAAGCAGCCTACGCTGAGCTGTGTGCCTCATGCGTCTCGCATGCACCATTAATATGAAAAATTGTGAAAACTCTAGACTCAGCCAAATTCTTCTGCTTTCCAAAAAGACTTGGGAGCAGTTCAGTCTATATTTTTGGTGACTTTTTGCTTAGCTTAATGGCCTCGCTCAACTCTGGTTACTTCCCTACTCAGGCTTGCCAACGTCAAGTAGGTCCAGGGGTCTGGCTGGTCCCCATTTGCGATGAGTCACCTGCGGCTTGAAGGCTGCAGGCAGACCAGGCAACAAGACAGGATGCAGAAGAAGGGGGTGGGCACCGCTCCGATTCTCCCTGCACTGTGTTACTTTTCTCATCTCCCTCTACCTTACTGACTCTCAGACAAGCATAAAGCGCTTGGGTTATTTTTCACTTTAAAGTGCTGAAAACATCAGCCAGAACCTACCTGAAATGGTGATATAAATAAGGAGGCCAATGGACTTGTGTTATCATGAACAAAGAGACCTCCAGGCCTCAGAATGTTCTTTTGATCCCCCCAAATCCCCTCCCATAACTTAGTTCCCACCTTATTTATGTCAAAAACAAAATACGATTAAAATACTTAAGAGAACCTAGCTGGAAGTGGTCTATTTTCATGGAGCCGTTACTGACAGGGCCGAAGATAGTGATGACGGACATTTTTCGGGTGGCCATCTTGCAGAAATTCTCCAGGTAATCATCACGCTGCTGCACATACATGTTATTCTCCGCTTTGGGAGCTGTGATCAGCTGGAGGTGGGGGAGAATGAGCAAATATTACTTCAGAGCATTAGTTTCACTGGGCAAAACCCAAAGACATTATTTAGAATGGAGGGCAGGTATTGACTACAGACTACCTAAACTACAGACTCTGCTGATAGTCAGTTGGCATAACTAAGACTATCTGGACAGGCTTCTTTTGTTTTAAATGAATCCAGACATCTTAGATAGTTCTGATCACTTCCATTGTTTACCTTCGTCACTCCTTGGGTCTCAGCATTCCTGTTCATGAATTCTGCACTGGAAGACTTATTTTGCAAGGCTGTTTTGAGTATCATGTGATGACCTGGCATGCAACCATAGCTCAGCATGCTTCTGCCTTCTCTCCTTTTGGTCTTTATTATCCTAATTGGCTAATTAGACATTGGAACTGTTTGCCACACTCCACAAATGGGCTGGCATCAACCTGTGTATTCTGGAAGTAGAAGGATGTAAAATTTTACCCTGATAGTGGTCAGGTCCTGGTTGATCTCTTTGACCCCAAATCCCTCACCAGGCTGGTGTCTGCAGTGAACGCCATCTGTTCACAGTTGACTCATCCCTGAGCTAGAATACAGCCTCCACAAACACGTTTTTGCCAATGATTTCTTGCATTTGACCACATTCAAACATCTCTCAGGGACTTTTCTCCCTACCTACCCTAGCTTACAAGCCATGCCTGAAGTTCATGGCTACTTGCTTAGCATTTTTCACAGGGGAAGTCAACATAGTGTTAACTTCTTCCAAATATTTTATCAAAAATGGGCAAGAAGTTTGGTCTTACTTTGACCTTGCTGTCTCTGACCTTGATCTTCTCTGTCAGATGTGCTCATTGATACTTGCGGACTTTCCCTGCTACAAATTTGCTATGCATGACAAAACACTCTCTCTCATGAAAATTAAAAGATGTTCAAAATGCTTTTTGAGTCAAACATTTAAAGAGCTGTCAGAAATAAAGTTTTCCAAAAATATGTTTCTTTCTCAAATCATCATTAGTCATATTTTAAAAAGACATACTCCAGTTCATTTTCTATTTATGCTTATGTGCGCATTCATTTGGACTCAGTGGCTAGGAAATGTTGGTTTAAGAAGTGGAATTTCACAAGGGAGCAAGTAATAAAATTTCTCTAAATTTATTTACTGACTCACTTTTTAAAGTACATCTAAAAAGATGTGATGATGATATACTTAGTTTGTTAGAGTGTTTTTATTAGCTACGTGGGATTTCAGACAGTAGTTTGAATCTTGGAGTTTTATTTTAACTTGACATATCTGAGATTTTTCTTTCTGATTCTTTGCTCATAGAAACACTACTTTGAAATATATAAAATGAGCATTTAAGTGAGAACATAAAATTGTGAAAGCAAAGGTAACAGAAAGAGATTGACTGTTAATGAGTTTGGATTCCTTACTCTTAATTTAGAATAAGCCCATACCCAGAATATAATTAGAGTGGTGTCTGCACACAGCTGGCCAGATGCGAGGTGACTGAGAATTACCTGCCTCTGTAACTTCAAATGCACACAGAGACTTCATTTCCTTCCTCTCATACTTTGTTATCGACCCTTATGATTCACAGACAAACAATGATATGAATGGATTTTAGACGTTCTCGAAACCTCTACTAGTCTTCTCTGTGTGGGTGTACACAATTAGGAATTTTAGACAAAATATAATCATAGAGAAGCTCTTTCTCCCAAACAGCTCTACACACTGTAATGTTAGGCTGTGAATATTCGGTGGCAATCTGTGGCCATCTCAAATAAATAAAAATCTCTGAGTCTTATATTCTCCTGGAGTCTTTGACCAAGGACGCCTTAACCCACCAGTGAGGTGGCATTCATTTCATATGACTCATTTCCTGGCTTCTGGCCCTCTAGGATCTGGTGCCAGCCTCTCTCTTGCTAAGGTTTCTCCTATCCCTCCCTTAAATGACCTCTTTACCACCAATAGTCCAAATTTTGTAATGAAAGGAATCTTGGACAGAACGGCACACAAAAAGGTTGACTACAGCCAAAACTAGAGGACTAGCACTTTTGTCCTAGTTCAACCCTCTTGTAGGCTGTACTCTTAACAAATCCTCTTAATTGTATGAACCTTGGTTTTGTCATCTTTACAACAGAACAATTTCTATGCCAATCTCATAAAGTTGTGAAGTTGAGAAATAGGCTGTGTGCAACTGAGCACACACATATCTGTTGCTTAATTTTTGTTTTTGAAATAGGGTCTCACTATGTAGTTCAAGCTGTCCTTGAATTCACTATATAGCCCAGATGATTCTCTTGCCTCAACCTCCCCAGCGCTGGGCTTCCAGGCGTGCACCACTACACTCAGCTTATCTGTTGCTCTGAACAGCTCCTCTATATTCCTTCTTCTATGGGTATTTATGCCTCCCCTCCCACCTTGGAGACTCTCTTCCACTACCTTGTCTCAGTCACTTCCTCCTCTGAATAATTGTTCTGGTTGTCTTCACAGCTCATGTGTAATATATGTATTCTTTATTTACTATTATCTTTTATATTCAGGTCAAGTTCACTGTCCTGCAGATGGTGGGAGCACCTGAGTGTTTACTCACATTCCAGCCGGCAAAGAGGGGAGAGAGTTAGAAACACAAGGGTCCCTGGTTACTGATGTCTAGATGAAGCCCACAGATCAATTGGAAAGACTCTCTCCCTTATGTCTTAACCTGCTTCTCCATTTGGCACGCAGGAAAGAGAGGAAGCTGATCATCTGACACTGCTCAGAGATTCTCCCTGTATATCAACATTTCCATCACAACCATTTTCCAGTTTGGCAGCATTTTAAACAATATTTAAAATGGAAACCATTTCCAGTTTCTTTCTAAAAACAAGAGCACCCTAGAACTTTTCAGGAAACATTATTATCTGTCACTTGCACTCTTTCCAGTTCAATGGCAATAAATCAAGGCACGAATCATGAATTTAAAGTTGTGTTCCAACTTGTGTGTTGGCTCCATGGTCCCAGGGGAGAGGAGGAAACCTGTTTGTGTAAGTAAAGGGAGCAAACAGGAGTGGGAAGATACTAGGGAGAAGATATTCCAAGCCATGGATTATTCTAAATACTATGTTAGGCTCAAGACACTAGATTTTTATAAGATTCCAAAAAATAACTTTCAAGCTAGTAATCTGCCTTGTAAAGCAGAGTTGTTAAATCCTTTTCTAAATTTAAACCAAATAACTAGGCTGCTGTCCCCAACACCCAGATCTCTGAAGACTGAAAATATTAACCCACAGGAGACTCATCTGCTGAAGAAAACTTAAACTTGCCCTTGAGCTTACATGATTTAGCACATTGAGGTCCCTTGTTAACAAGTAGGTAGATCTCAGAGTAGCAAATGATGGCTTGTCAACTATATTTCACATAGCCCAGTGTTTTAGTGATAATTTGCCTACATTATCACCATGGTTAATCCCAGACTGACAATGAATCTGAAATGAACTTCAATCTACTACTCTTGACTGCTGGAATGCCAGAAAGGTCAGGTATAGACAATTAGCTAGGTATTAAAGGTAGAAACTTTACATTTATGCTGAGGACAAAATGTTGATGATTTTTATATCCTACCACTTGTTTGGGTAACTGAAAGTTCAAAATGAATTCTTAATGTACATATTTATTCACTACCAGGACAATTATTTAGTTTTCCTCTCAACTTATGGCCTATTGCATGGAAAGCTCATATCCCCAGGAAGAAAATAGGACCCAGGCTTGACCTTGAGTTTTGAGTTCTGATTCTGGCTTTGTCCTATTTTATCTATATACCTTGGGCATCTTCCCAACCTCTCTAAACTTTTGTTTCCTCATCAATAAAGTGAGTTTTAGAGGTCATTCCTTATGGGATTGTTGTGAGAATTCAACCACACAGTCTTGGAAAAATCCCTTGCAGGGTGTGTTCTTCTCTCTGGACAGGCTGAGAGGGGTGTGTGAGAGAGAGAGAGAGAGAGAAAGATTGAACTCTGGCCTAGGACTAGGACTCCTGGCTCCACCTACAATGCCTTTGAAATCTTTTAGGATGCTATTTGCCCAATGTCAACCTGCACCATTGTTGCCAATGTTTGTCTACATAAGTAATTAGCTCAAGTAGTAGTTATGTGATGTTTTGCCATCTGGAGAACAATGTCAATAAATGCAAAGTACCAGGGATTTCCAATAAATTATAATAGAAGCATCAGACTACTGAAAAACTGGAGAGTCGAGCTGAGAGGTCTGCACTGTTCTGTGGAATGTGACCCTGCTCTCGGTTTGAGCACCCTGGGTTAGTTGAGGCCAGTTGGATGTAAATATTCTCAGCCATCCTTGGGTAGTTTGAGAGTGCTAAGCCTTAATGCATATTAGTTGAATCACTGAGCTTCATGGGTAACATCAGTGGAGTTTGGTGCAAGAAATGAGTGGAAAAAGGATTAATGACAGCAATAATGTCTTTCACCCAGAAACACCGGTCGCCGCCTCCCTGTCTGGTGAAACTCTTTTCTTTCCATCTTTTGTTTTTGTATCATGTTAATTTTATCTGGTTTTTCTAATCCCTTCTTACTTCATGCATCACTAGTTCTTCAGAAAACACATTTCTGATACCATCACCAACTGGGCACATGGAGGATTGAAAGATTGAAATGCCTCCTGTTAGTATTTTCTTTCTAATAACAAACCTAATTCCCTTGCTAGTTTCAGAGTCAAACTGCCAGGAGCAATTCCAGCTGGTTTCTGTTTTGCCTCACATGACATCAGCAGAAGCTGTCCTTTGAGTTTCATTTGCTCAGAATTTATGACCAGGGAAAGTGTTAAAAGCAGAAAAGACCCAGTTGGGCTTTCAGATCCCTAACTAAGGGAGAAGAGAGAAAGGGAACAATCAAAAGTGTGACTAAGATCAAGGATTCAGTATGAAAATCCCTTTAACTCACAAACTAAAGGTAATGGAAATATTTGCTGGATGGGTGCACAATTACAATCCTGACATATTATCCATGATTATTTTTCCCCTGGTTTAAATCTGACCATGAGGAACACTTTACCTGCCTTATCAGCGAAACAGATAGAGTTGGATGATGTGCTTTAGTGGGCTGGACAAAGTCCCAGATATCCAGGGGGAAAGGCATGGAGCACACCATTAATGCTTTCCCACGGCCCAAAGAGAGTCATTTGTCTCCACAGGTCCCCTAAGAAACACTGAAGTACCAGATACAGTTGTACTCTGACATCAGTGATCCTTTTGATTCTAACGCTCATGTTCCCATTTAAGCTTATGGAGTCTGGGAATATCCAAGCAACTATTGAACTACTTAACAGCCTAATGACCTACATCTGTGTAAGTGCTTTAAGGCTCTGATTAAAAATTGTACAAGTATGCAAAAAGCACATAATAAGACACACACACACATACACACACAGACAGACAGACAGACACACACACACACATAACCAGAGATTGTTCTAATCTATAGTTCACTATTGAAGGAAACAGGTAAGGGAATTTGGAACATGTTCCACTGAGGACAAACACTACAAAGACCTCTGTTTCATTTAACGTTTCAAATATACGTTTAAATTTTTGAAACCACCAAAGGCAAATGGTTACCAGAGTCCTTCTGCCTAGGTCTTTAATCTGAATTTAGGCCAGACTGGAAAAACTAAGAGGCCCTCTGAGAATGAATGCCTTTAGAGAAGAGTTCCTGTTCCCTTTGCAGGGCGAATGCAGCACACAGAGCCAGCTCATGCGTTCCGCAGGATGGTGCTATCGCAGCGGCATGAGATGCCTTCCTCATCCAGGTGAGTGAGAAAAATCACTCCGGACTTAAATTGCCCAACATTAACTTATCAACCTTTTACTCTGAGTTAGTTGTAATATATCCTTTTCCTCCTTGATAGCCTAAAGTAAAATGCTGGCTTTAAGAAGCCAGGGGAGGACCCCTAGAAGAGTGAGACAGGAGACACGAAGAAGAAAAGAAGTCATTTTGTGTCATTGCTGAAAATTGCTCTTGAGTTTAAGATGGACTTATTCCTGCCCAAAACTCTCCTTAGACTTCACTAGACTGTGTTATCATTCTATGGATACTGGCATCCATGCTCAGAGAGAGAATTCTAAGATGAATCTATGACTTGCTCAACATTGGGGCACTCGGGACAACAGGTAAAGCGGAAGTAGGGAATGCTTGTCTCCTTCTTCCCACACTTGTGCACACACACACACATATCCACACTCATTTTATAGATCCTCAAGACGAATCAACATCTAAAGTCTAAATCTAGATTTATTTCTAGAGTACTGGATGTCGATGTATTGACCCAGTTCCCTACATCCTATCCCATGGGCTCCTCTTACTGGTAGGTAGTGATGGAGAAGGCAATCTTTATGCAGAGATTTCTGCCAGTGACTTTTAAGAGTATTCATAAAGGTCACACCAACAAGGACCTTCTTTACTTTCCGTCAAATCTACTCTTACCCAATCTGCCTTATTTTCCCTTCTGAGGCTTTCTATATTGATAAACACCTAATTAGGAAGAGAAAAGAAACACTGGCATGTTCCCTATACCTATGCTGCTAGTTTCTAATTTCTAGCAGAGAGAAATGCTTATCTTAAACTGTGACTAGAATCAAGTCATTCCATTTAGGGAGCTCCATTCTTCTTTTATTATCTGAATCTGGTAAAAGAAAACTATATCCAAAAATGTACCATGGAAGAGAGAAGGATGAGCATGGGTAATGTCAGGCCTGGAAGAAGCTGGCTATGGGTGCTTCCCTGGTTTCAAATCTAGGGACCCCCAGCCACGGACTCTGTATCCACAGCCATGAGGTAGAGGTTCACAGAGCACCCAAACTGAAGAGATCTCCCGGCCTGGCCTGGCCTTTCTTGTCAAACCTCCTAAGCATTGTCAAGGCCTGGCCTGACCTTTCTTGTCAAACCTCCTAAGCCACAGTCTGGCATCTACAAAACTCACAAGACAGACACGACTATGTGCTGCTTCTGCCCATAAAACAATGCCAAGATTACTTACGAGGAGCCTTCGTTTGCCGTCAAAGGACCCCAGCAGGTCAGTCACCGACTTCGTGGGACTCTGAGGGAGCTGTTTCACACTGGGTTTCTGATATCCATCCTGCTCTGTTTTACCTGATTTTTTCTTCTTACTCTTCTCTTTCTCCTGCTTGTTCTTTTTCTCAGCCTTCTTTATTTGCTTTTCACTCTTGAGTAACTTGTCTGGTTTCTCGTTCTTTGCCTTTTTTTTCTTCTCCTTCTCAGGTTTCCCCAGCTTCTCGTGCTTTTTAGATTCCTTTGCATTTTGGGAGGGAATGTTCCCTGCCTGCATCTCCTCCTCCAGCTGAGCGGTAGTAGGCTGGCTGAGCTCATACTTATCCTCATACTCATTGCTAAGAATTTTGTCCTGGGCTTTCTTTTTGGGAAGTTTCCCCTTCGCTGGCTTGTGAGGACCTGGCACCACATTGGGGTCCCGATGATGACCATGTTCCCGCCTGTCTGTGCGGTTGTCCCTGGAACGACCTGGGCTAGCAGCCCTCAGGCTGGGTTCCGAGATGGTGGTGGGAGGGGTGGCTGTGAAACTGTCAAAGCTGGCAGCCTTGCTGGGCCTCCTGGTGGCCTGTGGCCTCTCCCTCTGCTGTTCCTTTCTGGGAGGAGGGTAAAGATTCTCTGAGACTGAGGGCCCCCTGTCAGTGGTCACCTCCGCTGTTGTAGCATGGGGTCTGTGGGAGATCGGGGAGGGGTGCACCCAGGGCGTCCAGGGCTTCTGGGTGGCAGGAAAGACTGCAGTGGTCTTAGGTTTTGCAGCCACTGTTACCACTCTGGCTGTGGCCCGCACAGTTGTTGTGGCTGGGGCAGGAGGAAGGGTGGTAGCCCTTGGGGTTGGGGGAGGTGAGGGAGGAGCCACTGTGGTGGTGGCCAGTTTTCTGGTCACCTTTACCCTGGTCTCTCTGGTTGGGGAGACTTGTGTCCTCCTTGAGTTCTCTTTCTTTGTCTCACTGCCCAGGCTTGGCCTTCCTGCTGCTCCTCCACCATTGTTCCCCTCTTCCACCACCTGACCCTCTATACCAGCGGCCTTACACTTTTGGACAAAACCCTTCTGCCTGATCTTCTCTATCCTACGAATGGGGCCCTGATCGATGACCTCGTACATGGCCTCCAGCCTGACTGGGTAAGGGTAGCGCTCCTCTACCTGCAGGGTCTTCTTCAGCAGCACCATGCCAAACTTGCCCTTCTCCAGCTTTAGGAAGCTCATCAGCTTTGGGATGAGGCTGGGGTCTAGGGGCTGCTCCAGGATCTGGCCCTCGCTGGTGATCCTTCGCACCTTGCCCCCTTCCTCGCCTGGCTGGTGGAATAGCACAATCTGCTGAATGTGCCTTTCCGCCAGCTCACAGTACACATCATTCTTCAGCAGACTCATCATGAGGCGATAGTAGCCTTCTGAGGCATGAGGGGCTGAAATGACCCACACCCTGTTCTTGCCTGCAAAGCTGGCAAGGATGTTGGGAGAGCTGGACCCAGAGGGGAAACGCAACACTCTTGACCGAGCGGAGGATCCGTCGTCTCGAACCATGTCACGCAGGGAGCTTCTGGCTGTGGGTCTCAGCGCAGGTCTCACAGGAGCCCTGTTGATGCCCGAGGGGGCTGGCAGCACCACGGGGCGATCTAGTCTCAACACCGGCACACTCCTCCTTCTTTGGAGAGGCTGAGGGTTTAGTTCTTCCGGAGTAGCTTTGTCAATTCCACGAGACCTCCCTGTGTGCCTCAGAAACCGAGCTGGCCGACTGCTCGCTGGAGAGACCAGACGCACTTTCCGCCCTCCGTGGCTGGCTCTGTTGGTGGCAGGGGGGTGGGGTTCTGATCCACACACCAGCCACACTGCCAACAGCATGGCCAAACTGGGTCCCATTCTCCAGGTCATTGTGTAATTTGCTTTGGGGTGCGGAGAGGTCATAAGGCAGAAAGGGGAGAGGAGGAAAAAGAAAGAAAATCATTTAATTGTAAACAGAGCTGGTCATTATCTTTTCTCTATCTTGGGCCAAGGGGAGGGGAAGGGATGGCTAGAGAAGAAAAAGGGGAGAGGTCAGCAAATAGAAAATAGGGTGAGACCCCATTGCTTTTAAGCCCCTGTAATTTGATGGTGCTTAGCAGAGACAGTAACACTAAGCAGGAAATCCAATTTAGAATCCCAGGCAGGGTGTTCACACTGTTTCACTAGCTCTTTGGCTGCTCCAGTGAAAATACAAACTGAGCATATTAATTATGAGAACATTTACATCTCATTTCTTCAAATCAACAGCAAAGAAACAAACACACCAAAGACAGACAGGTTCGTACACTTACATGGTAGCTCATAGAGACGAAGTGCAGAGGATTCCAAGAGAAACCTGAAGCTTAGTCCCCAGGACAGTTTCTTAAATGAAATACTTTTCTTCCCAACCCTCTCTCGCTGCTGGCCGAGGGTGAGCAGTACAAAGCCGGCGTGCCGTAGCTCCAGTTCGCACCGCAGATCGCAGCCTGTCCTGGGGCTAAGAGCGGAGCAGAGCGGACTCCTCTTGGTTTCTGGCTGTGTCTTTTTACCTTCTGGATGAGTGGGAAGAAGTGAAAGGTGCTGTCCTTATCAGCCTTCGTGTCTCCATTTGTCTGCAGTTTCTCCTTGTCTTGTGTGTGTCTGTGTGCCCGTCCCTCGTGGCGACCCAGAACTTGCCTGACAGTGGAGTCCTAGCGATGTCTGAATCTTGCTCTTTCCCTCTTCGGAGTTCCAGGATCCCTCTTATCGCTCTTTCTCCCACGGTTTGGCTTCGTCCCTTTGTTTCCGGGCGTAAAAGCACTGGGATTAATATGTTTCCCAGGCTCCGGGAAAACTCAGGAATGTGATGTTGAAAAAGGATTTTCCCCCTTTCCTATACTTCTGTCCTCCCTTCACCCACCCACCCTTTCTTCCTTCTCTTTTCCTTCTCCTTCCTTTTCTTCTTCCTCTTGTCTGGATGCAGTTCCAAAAATGTCAGGACTACCTTAGTTTTGCTCCAAACCAAACTTAAACAACATCAGCCACTAAGAATCAAGGAAACTTCACTAAGAATTTAACAGATCAGCAAAACACACCTCCTTCCCATTTCAGCACATCCACAGTGGACTCGGTGAGAAGGGAAGGGGCTGTACCTCGAGCTGGGGGAAAGTTTTGAAACTCTACACATCATCATAAATCACTTTAGAATAGGATGACTGAGGACTTAACCCCTTCCGTGCCAAGCCGTCAGGGCACTTTCTCTGTCTCTTCTCACAGTGTGCTTTGGGCGGGGAAAATTCTCAGATTTCTGCTTCTGGCTACTTGGTTTCCTCAAGGCAGACACTCATTTGGGTCTGGTGGTTGGCTGTACATACCAGACAGTGTCTATCTATTTATAATTCCACACATATATTTTTATCTTTCTTTCTGCTTTATGCTTGTTTGAGGTTGGAAAAGCCCATGGAAAACATGACTGGACTGTTTTTATATTATGCTAATTGGGGATCATATTACTGTGTTCTCGATCCTGGTTTCTCCTTGGCATGGAGGAAGCTGGTAAAAGGTTACAAATTCAGGCAATGGCTTTTCTCCCTGGAGACTGGGGTTGCTATTACATTATATTGGTGAATGGGCGTTCTGATTGCTAGTGCTCTGGCTAGAGATGGTAGCCAAAAGGCTTCTTTGGGGAGTATGAGCACGGGTGTGTGTGTGTGTGTGTGTGTTGCTTTCCAGAACTTTAGGTATCTAGGTGACTTTAGACAATCTGTAGGAGTAGTTGTTTCAGGCTCTAAAGGAGAGACTGAGGCAGTTTGGGTTTCTCTTTCCTGAGTCTACCATTAGGACTGAGCTTGTTGTGTGGGAGGGAAGATACTTCATGTTACATGGACATTTCTCCCAGCTTTCTGAAGCCAGGGTTAACTGCCACTGACAGTGGAAGCTTGATTCCTTAGAAGCCTCTTTACAAGCTTGGCCATGCAAATAGCTTTTCTCCCGAGATGAGTTCACCCGACGTTGCTTCCCTTGTTCCTCCCCGTCTCCCCAGGTCACATTTGCCATTCTTGCACATCGGCTCTGAGCATGGAAAGGAGGAAGCCTTGTAGGAAGCTTGGAAAGTGCAAGGGGTTAGTGAGAAGCAAATCCCCCTTGAAGTAACTGCTCAGAAACTTCAGGATGCAGGAACAAGATTCACCTGTCAAACTGAGCCAATGCCTTGGGCTCAGCTGGACAGTCTAGATGCAGTTTCCTCTTTCATTATTTCTTAATGTGTTCCACATTAACCCTCACTGGGACTCTTCCTTTTTTTTTTCTATCCTTCCTTTTTCCTTTCCTTTTCTCTTCTCCCTACCAACAGCTACCACTTAGTGAGCATTTTCATGTGAAGGCTCTAGGTTTTGTACTTCTATATATTCTTATATTTAGCCCCTAGAGCATCCCAAGGAGATAGTAGGATGATCCTCACTAAATAGATGAACAAACTTAAGGCTTGATGAGTTTAAATAAATAGCCTGCTGTCGCACAAAAGGCGAGTAGTAGCTCTAAAATGTGAGCCCAGGTTCAGCGCTGTCTACAAGACAAAATGTCCTGTTTCTTTTCATTTTTCTACCTTCACCTTTGCTTTTTTTTTGTTCGTTTCCGATGTTCGTAGGAGAGTCGCATTATTTGCTCAACTAAAGCACTTTCAGAGTCCTATTTTCCGAGTAATTGTGTAAATGTACTTTTTGCCTTTCTCAGTAGATTCTCAAACTCTTTCATATTTTCTTGAATATCCCATGTTTCCACACATATCCCGACAGTGTGCATAACATTTGTAACTTGTGCACTGCTAAGATTGAATCACAGCTATTTAGCAATCTGAGGTTAACCTGAAAGGGAAGTCACTGTAACCCTGAGATGCAGTAGTGCTTCTAGCTTCCTGGAAGCCGGTTTTTTTCCCTTCTGTGAGTTTCAGTCACTAGATGGCGCGCTAAACACGCGCAGGCGAGAACCAAGTCCGGTACTCGGACCCCCTCCCTAGCGCATCCTTTGCAATGTCCCCTTGCTCCACAGTCAAACACAATGGCAAAGCCAGGTTCCTCCTGCTTGTTAAGAATTTTTCCATCTCAGTGTCTAAACCGTCACCTGGGTACTCAAAAAAATCCACCACCACCCCCGCCGTTGTTGCCCGGAATTCTGGGACGCACAAACTTAACAAGGAGAACGAGGGAACAAATTTACAACTTCTTTCTGGAGAAGCCTGTAATGATTTGTGGCTTGCAAAGATTCTCAATTTCTAGTCGATGATTTAAGAGCTCTGCATTAAAAAGTCCTCCATTTAGATCTTTGCATTTTTTGTAATCCAAGAAAGAAATTGTCATTTAGGGCTGACCGGGGGCCAGATTTAGAGACAGAGAAATTTTTTTAAAAAAATTAAATTAAATTTTAAAGTGGATTTTAGTGTAAGTGCCTGCCTGGCAAGCACAAGGTCCTGAGTTCGATTCCTGACACAAAAATAAATAAATAAATGAATAAAGATTTTAGAAATGCTAATTCCAGATTTCACTGACTTGACATTGGATGCACAGTAGCTCCCAGGGAGGGGGAAATAAAGAATTGATACAGAAATGGGGCTGGGTGTCCTTGTGTGATGAGAGTTGGAGTGAATGTAAGGAGATGCCCAGAAAGCAGTGCACTAAGTGGTCAGACCCACACTGACCTAAGGCTTCAGTGACCCCCGGGACCCAGATACAGGGAGATGTGCCATGCAAGGCGCACCAGAGAGCAAGCAGAATTTCCTCACATACAATCGGTTCTGCTGCACAAAGTAACATGCAGTGGATGTTACTGAATTCAAAACACTGTCGTATTACCTGAAAAAAATCATTAGCTTTAGAGGAATTGAGAAAGAAAAAAAAAAAAAAGAGTAGGAAAAACAGCTAACTGAGATCTTGAGTCTTCTGATGGAGAGAAATGACCTCGCTTGCTCTGTGATACTCTGCTCCCTAGCAAGCCCACTCTGTTACCTTTTAGACAGACACAAGCACAGTATCCTTGCTAAGGTTATTGCTCTCTGCCTTTCCTTTCCACTCACAGATATTTATCCAGTATTCAGTCTTAGCCACATTCAGTCCTTGAGAATAGCGAAAATAAACTCTCTTCCTCCCCTCAGTGTTCCTGGAGTAGGACCAACTAAAACAACAAAGTGACAGGTAGAGCTCCGCCATGAGCATTAGCCCGAGATGGTGGGAGTGCTCAGGGAGTTAGGAGAAAACGTTTCCCCCTCCAAAGAAATACTTGATACTGGGCCTGAAATGTCAACAAGGTCACATGGTTAATCCAAAATTGAAAAATACGTGAACTTCTTCAAAAAATAAGTTACGTGATAGAATGGCCAAAATATTGAGAACAGTTATTGCTATTCTTTTATTAAAAATTCACATAATTACTATAGGGTTATTTGGAAAAACCTAAAGAGTATTTATGCACAAGAGGAAGGTTGTTTAATTCAGAAAATGTCGATCTTATCACCATCGAAAATTAAAGGCTCTTGCCACTATAGAAATAAAGGAGTTTTGTGAGTGACTTAGTGGCTCATTTTACATCTCTAAGGTCAATGGTTTAAAGTTCAGATTTTTATGGGTTG
>RJWM01033333.1:0-20739 GCA_004363535.1 Dasyprocta punctata
TCACAAGGCAGACGGGCATAAGGTGGGACATAACCATGGTTAACCAATAAGATCAGTTGCTCAGGTAAAATTGATTAAATCAAGGACAAATGGGGAGGCGAGTCATGTAGTAAGCGAGGGATGCTTAACGATAATGACTCTTCCCGTAACAGGATGGGATGCTGATTTCTGACTTTCTCAGGATGATGTAGAACTATTTAGAATATCAGTCCTTAGCATATGGGTGTATTTGTTTTGCCTTTTGTCTTGATATCTGGCCTGCCGCAAGAGGTGTGGGTCTCTTCCAAGGTCACCAAGACCTCTGGTCCTCTGTGCCGGTTTTCTTGAGGGCCTAGTCCTGTCTGACTGCCTATAATATTTCTGTCTAACTCAGTTGCCTGTAACAATGAGAGTCACAGTTTCTCACTATCAGAGAAGGGAGTTAAAAGAAGGTAAGAGAGAAGGACAGATTGAGTTATATGGTATTACGAATATAAGGTGTCATTACAAACTCATGGTTTTAGTAGGCTGAATATAGATAGATGATTAATACAGATGTAGAAAGATGAAGTGATAGATTAATTTATATAGCTGTGTCTATCAAGTGAGCCTAGAACAGTGATGGCGAACCTCTTAGAGGTTATAATGAGAAAAGCTGCTGCAGCAGGCCTGCCATAGGTTCCCCACCACTGGCTGAGAATCAGCGACAGTGCAGTAGGAACGAGCACATCTCGTACCCAAATCTGGATTTCTAAATACTGTACTATTCTCCACTAACAAGAACCAGGGCTTCTTTGGAGAGATAAATGATTCCAGGGCTGGTACCAAGAAAGATAAAACGAGCCTGGAATATCTTGTTACAGCAGAGAGTAAGGAAGAGAACGAAGATATGCCAGATCACATAAACACCAACTGGATCAAACTTCTCTGACAAAACCTAGAAAACTGTTAACAGTAACAGATTGAGTCAAGAATCAGCAACAGAAAATGAAACTAAAATGTAAATGCTAAGTAAGGTGAGATGAGAGTAAGGTATCAAAGTATTACCCCCCCCACATAAAATACCTTTCAATTACAGAGGAAAAAGTACAAAAGGATAAAATTTGTATTGGAGAAACCTCAGAGACACAGCCTGAACCAAATGACCAAAGTTAATTTCACCAATAACGCTGCAAAATAACACGTCTCTTTCCAGATCATGTACTGGTGAGGCTTCCATGTCACTTGTGGCACTTTCTTGCTAAAAATATACAGCCTGAATCTAATCATGAGGAAACAGCAGACAATCCATACTATAGGATATTCTACAAAGTATCTGGCTTTAATGCTTCAAAACTACCAAGATCGGCCGGGGCTTTAGCTCAGTGGCTTAAATGCTTGCCTGGCAGGCGTGAGGTTGTGAGTTTGATCCCCAGTAAGATAAAACAAACAAAGCAAAACCCTACCAAGATCACTGGGCGTGGTGACGCATGCCTTTCATTCCAATACTCGGGAGGCTGAGGCAGGAGGATTACTGTGAGTTAGAGACCAGCCTAGACTGTAAGGTGAGTTCAAGCCCAGTCTGAATTGCATAGTGAGACCCTGTGTTAAAAAATAGGGCCAAGGATTTAGCTCAGTGGCATAAGTGCTTGCCTGGCAGGCACAAGGTTGTGAGTTCCATCCCAGGTACCAACACCCCCCCCCCGAAAAAAAGACCCCAAAACTACCAAGATCATGGAAAAGAAAAAACAAACAAGAAAATGTTAATATTAAAGGAAACCAAAGAAACCTTACAACAACCTTAAGCTGGATCTTTGGCTAGAAAAAGTAAATTTTCTCTTTTGCTATAAAGAACAGAAAATGTCAATTGCTGAAATGAGAATAAAGTCTGTAGATTAGATAGTAACTCTGCATCAATCCTAATTTCCTGATTTATTCATTACATTGCAGTTACATAGAAGACTATTCTTGTTTTTAAGAAAATTTAGTGTTTAGGGTAAGTGTGCAACTGCTGTCAAATGGTTCAAATAATCTGAAGGAATAGAAAGTTAATATTTGCAGAATCTAGCTAAAGCGTTTAAAAGAATTCCTCATCTTTGCAATGTTTCTGTAAGCCTGCACTTGCCTAGCAGGGTATTTACATGGTCTCAAAGCACTGCCCCCAGTTCTTACTGAATACCTTTTATTTTGCATAAGGTCTTGCATTCAAACCCTAGTGCTGCAAGTAAATAAATAACAAACGAGCAACAAAACATTCTGAGGGTCTGCATTAGACAAGCAAAGCCAGAAAACAAGAACGAATCATGTTTGCTACCAGCATGGGTTGCTGGGCTGGACACTCTGGGTTGCTGTCCCTGGTTTCAAGCTGTTTTTCTTAATTTGATTTTGAGTGAACTCTCGCTGATGACAACTGGTGCTAGTGTATGCTTTGCTGCATCTGGAATTTTTAAACTGGCTTAGAGCCCGTGAGGAAGCAGAGACCTCTCTTATATAAATAATCAATTTGACAATAAAGCCGTTAAAATCTGAAGGCAGCCCCAGTCCTCAGGGATGGAAAACGGCGGCTGTGGTCCAGACAGTCCTCCCTCGCGGAAGGCCTGCATTTCATTAGCCGCCGTGCAGAGGTGCGAGTAGTCTGGCCTCCTGTTTCTGGTCTCCATCGTACACAGAGCTGCAGGGGTATCTCATAATCTCTCAGAGCACCACTGTTGAAGAGAAAATGTTTATATAAATAATAGGAAAAAAGAAACTTTAAAGTGAATGAACAGAGTTATGAAGGAAGGAAAGTGGATCTTGACATTGGAAAGAGAAATGTTGTTCTTGGCATATTGAGTCATTTTCTGGGTAGGAAGGAAAATCCAAGCGAACAGCGGGACCTCATTTGGGGACCCTGTGCAGCACATGGAAGGGTCACACCTCAGGGTACAGCCCAGTCTGCCAGAGTCAGGAGTTGGGAGACCATGCCCCCTCTTGCTCCCCAGCCTGCAACTGCTCTTTCTTGTTTATTAATAAGTCCAAAGTTCAAGGGCAGCACAGACTGGGAGTACCAAATTCAGAGAAGGAGGCGCCCTTAGGATCTGGGTCTTGGGGGGCAGGAAAGTTACTTAAGGCAAAAAGCAAGCAACAGCATTCTTGACAGAGAGAAAGACATTTGGACAAAGAAGGAGAAGCATGATAGATGTAACTCTGAGATTAACTCTATATGTTAATCTTTTGCCATTTCTTTCTCAGTTAAAGGCTATCAACCAATAGACACACAGTGTGTTCTGCTTCTTGGGGCCATGGAGGCCCAGAGAGCACAGATCTAGTAGATTCTGGGTTTCAGGGCTCAAAATCCAGAATGCATAAAAAGTACCCATCTCAGCCCCTCACCATGATCTGTTTATCCCAGGTAAATCCATCGCCACTCAGCCTGGAAGGTTTTGTTAATTATTCTGTTTAACTCAGAATAATTTTCTAGGTTTTTGACAATGCAATCTCTTCTCCAAATAAATACAATCCATTTCCAAGTCACCCTACTTTAAGTACAGTGTATCGTGGCAGGAGCTTAGGGACAAGCTTTGGAAACTCTCCGAGCCAAAGTTCTCCCTGAAATATTCAGCAGCTGCTTCCGGGATGGAAGGAAAGAAGTCTCAGACACGAGGCCAATCAATGCCATCTCAGCTCTGCACTCTTGTGTATGCCTGAGCAAACCACTTAACCTCACTACGTCTATTTCGTCATCTGTAAAATGGCATTGTTCATTTCTGTCTCACAGAAGGGTTGCGAAGACTGAGTCCATGACAGAGCTTCACGCGCTTCTGCGTACCTTAGGATCCATTCAAAATGGGGAGGGGATCTTTTCTACCCCTCAGGAAACACCCTCTTCCTCACAGACCTGAATGGACCTCCTCTGTCATTTGTGATGCAAGAGAACAAAGCAAGACTAATTTTTTTTTGTGGCACCGGGGATCGAACTTGCAATCTTGTGCCTGCCAGACAGGCGCTTAAGCCACTGAGTCAAACTCCCAGCCCTGGTTTTTTTCGAGGCAGGGTTGCACTATGTAGTTCAGGCCAGGCTTGCGCTCGCATTGTAGCCCAAGCCGGCCTCAAACTCACAACGCTCTTCCTACCTCAGCCTCTCCAGTGCTGGGATTAAAAGACTAATTTTATATGCTGTGGGTGTTTTCTTCATTCTATCCCATCTAATGAGGTTGAAAGACTACCTTTGAATTTAAAATGATCAGATTCCTTGGGCTGTTGTACTAGGAGACAGGCCTGACTCCTGGGCCATGTCCTGCTACCCTCTCACTCACGCATGAACCCATACTAGTGCACGTGGACTTTCCTCTAATAGATAAGTTCAAACTACAGCTTCATCTGCCCCACCCTGGAAATGGCCACTCTTGGTCATGCCACACCAAAGTTATGTTCTACTCTCCAGAAAAAGATCCAGTAAAGAGAAGTATGTGTTTTAGAAGGGAGTTCAGAGCTGTTTGAATAGCAGCATCTAGGGTCCTGATGCCCAAAGTATGTGCTATAGTAGGGTGAATGCACGGACTTTGAGCAGTCTCCTGCCCTTGTGTCCTAAAAATCCCTCAGCTGGACAAGGACTTGAATGAGGTCCTCTAAAGCACCAGGCCCAAGGTAAGAGCCCTTCATGCTCAGACCCAGGGATAATCCAGGGATAGGATTGGACATCTGATCTGTAAACAGCCCAACCACTGCCTGGCCAGCAACCCGTGCAGTGGCCTGGCACAAAGAACTTCCCAGAGGGAATGATCGTGAAGAGTGAACTGTATTTTCCAAAAGAAGCCACGCCAACAACTCCACTCACATGTTCTTCCATCACCTTGATTTGCCCCTTCAAGAGGTAGAGTCTGCTTTTCCTTCCCCTTGAACGTAACTAGCACTTTGTGATTGCTTTGGTGAACCAAATGCAGAAGTGACACTGAGTGACTTCTGATATTTGAATATAAAATATGACATGGTTTCTACCTGGGACTCTCGCTCAAAGGACACTCATCCTTGCAACACGCACTACAATGCCTTGAGGAAAGCTAGGTTACTGGAGAAATGATTCAAAATACAGGTTTTATTATTACAGTATTCAGGTGTGATGAGACCAATATATCAGGACATGACAGCCATTTAAAAGATAGTTTGTTTCATGCATGGGTCCTGGGGAAGCACCAGGATTGACTGGGGAGCCGGGGGAGAGAGCACACTGAGAGCCTTGATGGCACTTTCCATGCAAAGCAACAGGTGAGGCTATGTATGCAGATTCAAGATCAACCAGTTTAAATCATTTCAGTGGGCTCTGGGATTAATGGGTGGTCTTTAATTATCTGGGGTGACCAGGTAGAGGAATAGCGGCCCCAAAGTGTAGGAGTCTGACAAAGGAAGTGATGCCCGTGTGACTCTGGATTATTTATTTATTTATTTTCTGGCACCAGGGATCAAACTCACAACCTCACACCTGCCAGGTAGGCACTTAAGCCACTGAGCCAAACTCCCGGCCCTGGTTTTTTGAGGCAGGGTTGCACTGTGTAGTTCAGGCCGGCCTTGTGCTCATGGTGTAGCCCAAGTCGGCCTCAAACTCACAACGCTCCTCCTATCTCAGCCTCCCGAGTGCTGGGATTAAAGGCGTGCGCTACCACGCCCGGCTTCCCACTCTAATTTAAACTGGGACTTAGTAAATCTTTAAACAGAAAGACAAATAGTCAGACCCAAAGAGAACACACAATGGGAGATGCAGCTTTGTAACATTTGTGACAAACACCTTGTGAGGGATAGCAAGAGTTCCAGGGTGGAGTGGCCGTGGCCCTGAATGACCCAGCTTCCTGGGCTCGGCTGTGGGACCTGGTCATCCTGAGGACCACCAGGTAGTAGGTTTCTCCATGGCCTGAACTGGGTACCTGTGAGGCCTCGGATGTGCAGAGACCCCTTGTCCAGAGCCCTCATGCTTCTGCTTCCCTTCAGATCACCATTCCTTCCAGCCTGGAGACCGTCACATCTGACTGCCCATGTAGCCCTGCTAAAGCTCGGTGTACAGCAAGCATGGAGACGGAATTGCTCTTACTTCCTTCATTGCTCTTAGCAAGAACTATAAGGGACTCCTAGAGACATAAATGTTAAAGAGTATCAGGTACGCTCAGGATCTAGTCAAATTCATATAGAATGGTTAAATGGTTCCAGAATAATAAAAAAAAATTTCCTCATGGAACTTTGGTTCTTTTTATTAGTATATGTTAGAGATACATAATCAATATATTTATATGGGGAATTGGTACATATACATATGACATCTTGAAATTTACTTCCCCTCTTCACCTTCCCATCATTCTCTGCCTCCCAGATCTCCTCACCATCTCCACAAAGTCTATTTCCTGTTGTCTCTTTTATCTTTCTCTTTAAATTATACTCGGGACTTCTCAAATAAGAGAAACCATGCGCCTTAGCATTATGGTCTTGAAGTACATTCATTTTCCTACATATGACTCAAATCTATCTTTTCTTATGGCTGAGTAATACTCCTATATATGTATGTCACATTTTCTTTATTCATTCCTGTGTCAATGGACATATATTGTGCTTCCAAGGTTTAACTACTGAGTTGTGCTGCTATAAACATGGGTATGCACATAACACTGTAATATAATGTTTCTCACTTTTTGGGGAAGATACCCAGAAGAGCTACAGCTGGCCAAAAGGAATTTCTATTTTTAGTTTTTTGAGGAAAAATACTGATTTCCATACTGGTTGTACTAGTTTATATTCCTACAGATAGTGTAAAAGGAACCCTTTGCCAGCATTTGTTATTTTTTGACTTCTTGATGACATTCTTTTTGCAGTAGGATGGAATCTCAGTGTTGTTTTGACTTGTATTTCTCTAATGGCCAAAGATGCTGAATGTTTTTTCATATACCTATTAGTCATTTGTACTTCTCCTTTTGAGAAGTGAGAATATTTAGAATTTTACTTCCTTGGTCCCATCTCCAAGCGTAGAGCAGGACAGGTGCCCTCTTGCTTTTGGACTCATTCCAGAGGCTTTTGGACAAACAGATCATTATCTTTATAATAGTCCCTGGGGAACCAAGGCCCAGAGACAGGAAGCTGCTTGTTCACTGACAAATAACTTGACAAAGAAAAAGACTAAGCAAGGACCTCCTCAGCTCTCGGTCCCTATATTCCTCCTTCTCTACTCACCCCAGCTGGCACTCAGGTGAGGATCACAGGGAGGGGCCGCTGTGGCGTCACAGGATCAGAATCAGACTGGGTAGACAGTGACAGTTCACTGGGTTAAGAGCCCTACCTAAGAATTGAGTTTAGCATATATGGTGGTGGTGAGTAGAGTCTAGAAGGGGACCTGAATGTGTGTTTTAGGGTAATTGAAGAAGAGTGTGTGTGCAAGAGTTAAGTGAAAGTGGGCGGGCAGGAAGAAGGATTTCCCCGGAGGCCCAGCACTCTCCCTCTCCAGCCTTCTGGGGAAGTCCCCGTGAAAAGCAGAAACTGACCCTAAAAAGCTTCCTTGCGCTCATTTGTGGTCACAAACGAGGAAGGCTGTCCAAAATTGAGAGGGTGGTGGTTGGGTTCAAGGGCAGCAGAAAGGATAGTGAAATGCTCGTCGGTGCTGACACACGGAGGGCCAGAGCGGGGGAGACAGTGAGGGAGAAACAGGCGGTTCTGGTCTGAAAACTAGCCTGGGCAGAGACAGCCTTGTCACGTGTGCGCCATGTGTCCTGACATGTATATGCGCCTGTGCACAAACAATTAGCTGCATGTGTCGAGATGTGAGTCTGTGACCAGACCTGCCTGACCAGGCCCCACCCTTGGGAATGGATCCAGTGGAGGTGCTGCCATAGGCGGCCTCCTGTCAGAGCTGATGCCATAGATGGCTTGAGAAAGAAACAGGTTTTCAGGTGGGGCTGCACATACATGTACCGCACACACAACTGTGCGCAGATGGCTACTCTTTACCAGCATCCTGGGGATGATCGGCAGACAGATTTACTCTGCAAGCTTTGTCTAGGTCTGGTCTGTCCACTTCAGCCCCAATGCAGCCTGTGAAGGCACAGGCCGGGAATAAAGGGCCAGCCAATGGCTGGGTCAGAGCCCAGGGTCTGGGGAGCATGGATGAGAGAGCCCACACAGACCAGCAGCCAAGTAAAAGTAGCCCCCATCAGCCTGGCCAAGTAAGAGCTGGTACCTGGGATACAGAGAAGGCATGATGGGGACAGTCCATATGGTGCTAAAAGTGTGAGGAGCTCATTGGCTCCAGTCACCAAATCAATTTGAGACTCTCCACCCTTTCAGGAGCCAAAGTCACTCCTGGCCGAGAGTACCCAGGGCCTGCCCACAATGCTCCAGGGGCTATTTGGTCACAACAGGACTTCAGCATGGGACCATGTCCCCTCCTCACCCAGGGCTCTCAGAAGGTACCTGAGCCAAGGGTCACGTCCCCTTTTTGTACCAAATTTCTCAGGGTAGAGCAGGAACTTTTGAGGCAGTGGAGAAGACAGATGAGTGTTCTTTCCCAGGACGCCTTCTTGAATACCAGAAACATTTCATCTCAGCTCCAGAGCCCCATTCTTTCTCAGATCAGCAGGTATCTGTCAAATTCCCCAAATGCTTCCTGATCATCAGCTTTACACCCAGTGTCTTTTTTTTTTTCTGTGTTCTCAGGAGTCTTGGATAGCTGCCCCCTTCCTCTTTCATCAGCGGCCAGCAGCCACTCTTCCTTTCGAATTTCCTCCTCTGAGACTGGCCACCGAGTGAGACACCTTACTCCAATTCCCCTACTCTCTACTGGCTACTGACAAGCACACAAGCCTTCAAATCTCCAAGGGATTTTCTGTAAACACCTTGGGAAAACTGAATAGAAGTGAAAGCCATGACAGTTGGGTAGAGTGGAAGACACTCTGGCTACAGCACACACTAAAGACCTGGCAGGTAGAGACCATCTTCAACATCAGCTGGATATGAAAAGGTCCTCACAACATGCTGGCCACCAGGGGGCAGGCTACACTTGCTGGACCACTAACCCAGTCATTGCTAGCCTTATTCTTGGAAGTGTATGTGGAAAGGATATGGTGTACAGGTCCCACCTGGGGACAAGTAGACAGCATCCCTGGGGATGAGGGCTATGAGAGAAGATGAATAGGAAGTTCCAAGGATGCACTTGATTGGAAGAATCCATGTGTTTTGGGGGGCAGGTCTTAGTAAGGAAGGATTTGGATACGCGGGAGCAGGGGTGTTGAGGGCAGAAAGATTAGCTGTTGGCCGTCCCTTTGGTCCTGGGATGCCTTAAAGTGGGAAACAAGGTATCTTGAGATACACGACTATTCTTTTTTTTTTTTTTTTTTTTTTGTGGCACTGGGGATTGAACTCAAAACTTCACGCCTGTCAGACAGGCACTTAAGTCACTGAGCCAAACTCCCAGCCCTGGTTTTTTGAGGCAGGGTCGCACTATGTAGCTCAGGCCAGCCTTGCGCTCGCGTTGTAGCCCAAGCCGGCCTTGCTCGAACTCACAACGCTCCTCCTACCTCAACCTCCCAAGTGCTGGGATTAAAGGCGTGCGCCACCACGCCCAGCTGAAATATAAGACTATTCTGCTTCGACTTTCTTAGTCCAGCTGGAGTTCATGTCCGCCTATGGATCACCACCTTCTTGCTTGAGGTATGCTTCTCCCAGATCATTCCAGCCTGGCATGTAACCATACTTTTTTACACGAACTAACAGTCTTCACTACTTTTAAGCTGGTTTGAGTTTTCACCTTAAGCTACAGTTGTGCACTAGGTTTCTTAGGTAATATCTGTTCCTGTTTAAGAAATCATCAATGGTTTCAGATTACCCACAGGTTAAACTCTACAGTTAATCTGAACTTCGGGACTCCAAATTCTTCCATCATTGTGTCCTACTGTTCCTTGATGCAGCCTTCTCAGTGGCCACTAGATGGAAGGTGCTCTCATCTAGAAAATTGAAGCCTCTGAATAATGACTATTTACATCATCTTCTCTTTGTTGACTTGCTGGATTTTCAGAAAAGTAAACTAGCTCTCCTCTTCTTCTGCCCTCCTATTATTTCTCTACCTTCTCATTAGGCTATGGGGCCCTTGGGTGCTTTGTATACAGCACCTGACCCAAGGGGGCACACTGAAGGCATACTGGATGCATACTTGTTGTGGGTGTGGCTTGGTCTGCCTGGCTACAGCAGGCTGCTTTGGAGCTTTCTGCAGATGCTGGGCCTGGTGCCCAGTAGGAAGAAGGGTTGCTGCCTGGAGGTATCTCATCCCGGTTCCAAGGTGACTCCAAGAAAGAGATTTGTGGGTGGATTCCATTGTGTATCCACTTGACTAACCACTAGGAATCTGCCCGGATTCTACTTGTCTCCTTTTCCAAGAAACCAGCTGCTCTCAGACTTGGCTCTGGAAAGAAGGAATTGGGAAAACCAAACCAGAGACCTGTGAAGCTAGAGTAACAGAAAGACAGAGACCAAGAGACAGACTAACAGGCACACAAAAGTAAGAAAAAACAAAGCAAACGAAGAAATGGCCTGGAGGAGAGATTTAAAGACGGAGAGCACACAGGGACAGGTTGAGAGTGCACAATCCAGAGAGCTACTCAGAGGTCCCTCAACTTTCTGCTTGGGCACCCAAACCAAAACTGGGAGATCACTGTGTTCTGGCTTCTGTCTCATTACTCAAGCCCCATTTGCCTAAGACTTGTCCATCTTGGAGTGTGTCCGTCCCTCTCCATTCTCACTACCACTGCATCGCCTTTATCAATGCAACATCTTCTGTGAGTTCCCTGCTACATGCACTGACTGCCCTTATCCATTCCATTAGTCAAAAAGAATTTTCTGAACACCTGTCTGATTGTGTCATTTCCATATTCCCTTTTCCTAAATAAAGCCCTGATGTGTATCTTGGTTTATGAGGCCTTACTTCATTGCAATCCTATTCATCAACAGAGCCCTAAACCCCACCATTGCAATCTTGGATCTCAACGCCCAGTGTTCCTGACTCAGCGGCAACCTGTCCCTGTCCTCACCATCAGAACACCCCGAGCACTCCTACCCCCATCATCCACCCACCCCTTCCTACACTGGAGTTGTACCCCTGCACTCTACCAGAGACTCCAAGCCAGGCTGCCCTCACCATTCCATTCCATCTTCCTGTTTACTTCTATTTTGATGACTTGACATTCCAATTACTTCTTCAGGGGCCCTTGTCCTTGGCATCCTAATCACTGCCTTCTCACTCTGTGTAGAACTTTCTTCTGAGGATCATGGTGTTTCCCATATTTTCCATTTGCTTTAAAAAGAAAAATCTTCCTTTTTTTTTTTTTTTTTTTTTTTTGAGACAGGGCCTCACTATGTAGTTCAGGCTGACTTGGATTTACTGTGTAGCCCAGGCTGGCCTTGAACTCATGGCGATCCTCCTGCCTCAGCCTCCCAAGTGCTAGAATTACAGGCATGCACCACCACGCCCAGCTATCTATCGGTTTTCTACTTAAGGAATTATATTTAAATAGAAATGAAGTTATAGAAAAAAAATTAAACCTATCCTTGTACAGGTGGTACAAAGACAGTATATGATGGAATTCTGTGAAACATGACTTCCACCAACACTTTGGTGCTCTGCCCATATCTCCTTGGATCCTCTTTACTGTTTCTGGCCCTCTCTTTCTGAGGTTTGGTGTGTTTTGGGCACCAATAAATGCCACCTGTCCTCAGGACCTTTCAGCTACCTTCCTCAAACTGTCAGAGTTCTAAAGTACCTGAAGGCTCTAAAGGCCCACCAGGACAGCCCTTAGTCATGACTGTGTGTCAGTCCTTTGACTTGTGTGAGGAGGATAGCTCAACTCCTTAATCCTCATTTCAGACAATGCTGAAATTCCTAGTGTCTAGAATAGAATTTAGTATACCAAAGGGACTGAATAAATACTCGTTGAGTGAACAAATGTAGCTAATCCTATCCTTTGAAATTTCTAGAGTTTTTGTCATGCTTAGGCCTTCTTATGCAGGATCAAAATACATTTACCGAAATTTGTTCTGATGGTTTTTTATATTTATTTGCTCCATTTTGAATATGCTGCAATAACTAAGGTTAAGATACATTTTCTCTAGCTGGGCATGGTGGCGCACGCCTTTAATCCCAGCACTCGGGAGACTGAGGTAGGAGGAGCATTGTGAGTTCGAGGCCGGCTTGGGCTACAACGTGAGTGCAAGGCTGGCCTGAGCTACATAGTGTGAACCTGCCTCAAAAAACTAAGGCCGGGAGTTTGGCTCAGTGGCTTAAGCACCTATCTGTGAGGTGTGAGGTTGTGAGTTTGATCCCTGGTGCCATTAAAAAAAAAAGAAAAAAAAAAGATACATTTTCTCTTGATAGTTAACCAGGTGTCCCAACGATTTTGAATCTTTCCTTCATTTGTGAAACCAAAATACTGTTTTAGCTAAAACTCTTTGATGAGTGAGGTATTATGCAATCATTTATAGTGAAAGTTACAATGATTAGATTGCCACGTGCAAAAATGCTAACCTTATCATTTTAAACATTTTTAATAGCTATATAAAAAGTTAGTTAACCTATGGGCAAGGACAGGAGAAATGACAGAAGATAGATTGATTTAAAGATGGGACAGGGCTATGGGTAATGAAAATTTAAACGGCACAAGAAATGGAATAGGACTTAACAGGAAAGGCCAAACAGGAAAGTTTCCACAAATGAAAATCACTTCCTGAGGCCTCATTCAGTACATTTTCAGTTCTTTACAGGCTTAGTTAAGGCAACAGTCTCTTTGGAAGTGCCTCATTTTACCCGCCCTCTCCTAATCTAGGCTTTAACCTTGTGATCCTGTGAGTTCAAATGCTGCCTTGGTCTGGTCCCAGCTGAGGCAGCAGAAACACCGATCTCTGTGGTTATCCAGTGTTCCAAAATCGTATCCCCAGGCCCTTGTTAAACAGCTATCTCTGAAGATACCCCTTCGTCCTCTTAGAAGTCAGTACTTTTTTTTTTTTTCTCAAGTGAATTCAGAGAACTTCCGCGCTCATCAGGTCCCAGGCCAGCCACATCCTCATAACAAATGAGAACTTTGGAAGTGAGACAAAGTAAATCCTGAGGACCACGGGTCAGTGTCACGCTCTGCGGAGCTTGCCTTCCTAATTACAAGCGCATTTCACTTTTTATGGCTGTCCCATATGCTATTCATTGGGTCTCTAGGATGATTTTTTTTTTTTTTTTTTTTTTTTTTTTGCGGTACTGGGGATTGAACTCACAACCTCGCGCCCGCCAGGGCAGGCGCTTAAGCCACTGAGCCAAACCCCCAGCCCTGGTTTTTTTTTTTTTGAGGCAGGGTCGCACTATGTAGCTCAGGCCGGCCTTGCGCTCGCATTGTAGCCCAGACCGGCCTCGAACTCACAACGCTCCTCCTACCTCAGCCTCCCGAGTGCTGGGATTAAAGGCATGCGCCACCATGCCCGGCTAGGATGATTTTAGAAGAGTAGCTACTCTTGAGGCTGGCACCAGTGCACTACACTCATGCAGGTCAGGATGTCACTTAAAAAGTCTTGGTTGGGGGGGGCGAAACAATCACCTCTTGCCTACCAACTACCTTTCACAGGAGCTCGCTGAAGTGCTTTCCCACTTGCCTTAGCCACCAGGAGCTCAGGGTCGTCCCCTACACAGGGACGCGCTGCGGATCCGCCAAGCACTAGTCCCCAGAGATCTAGGGGTGACCACCAGAGGCGTTCCCGAAAGTATTTAAAACTCTGGAGACGTTCACCAGTCCGTCAGTGTGCAAACGACCTGCCTGTATTCAACTCCAGGTTCCAGTGAATTAAAAGTGAGAAAGATCCCATGGTCCTCGTCTCCTAGAAGCCACCAGGCGCAGGGAACCGCGGCCCTTCCAGCCCGAACCTCGGACTCAAACCCCGTCAGGCTGCTCGCGCAGCCCGGCCCACTTACGTCACGCCCCGCAGCCCTCTCAAGCCTTTTCGATTGGTGGAGAGCGCGCACGAGCCCTTCCGCCCCACCCCTGGCCCACCCTCCTGCGGCACTGCCCCGCCCACTGGCTGACTGGGCCGCGAGTGTGGGCTGTGCAGGGTGGCGTGCAAGTTGGGACACGAAAGGCCCGGGCGCCCTAGGGCTCAGACTCCGAGGCTGAGGGGGCGCGTTCCCGTCACGCCGACGCGCTGGCCTTCGCCCCAAGCCTGACAGTGGCCCGCTGTCTTGCACACACAGTTCTTGCCCAACGCGGGCCACACAGGCCCCTTCCGCTCCTCAGCCCTCCACAGGGCCCTAGCCGCGGAGCACCCGGAAATGCCCGCTGCCCGGGCTCCCCTCGGCGTCGACGACCACACGCCAGGGGTCTGTTCTCCGAAGGCTGACGCGGGTCTCCCCGATTCTGGTCTGCAGACCCTCCGCGGACGGGTCCGCCGGGTCCCACTGCGCTTTCCTCGGCGCCGGCCCGGGCCTGTCCGTGGGTCGCCTGGCTGTGGGGCCCGCGCACGTGGCTCCTCCGTCCCGCGCCGGGACGCCCCTCACCCAGCACCCCCGTAGCGTCCCCGCAAGCCCCGCGCCCACCGCTGCCTCCTCACACCCCGCAGTCCTGCTCCTGGCGACCTCGTCTGGACCCTCGCACTTCACTAAATGCTACCCCAGCCCCTTGGCCCACCCACCAGCGCTAGACCCTTCACCTCGCCCCCGCAGCACTTCTGACGCTCGGCACCCGGGCCCGCTCCCCACCCATCTGCCCGTGCCCCACCCCTCCCCCACTTACCGCCTCCGTCCCGGCCCGCGCCCCTCTCCCCCCGGGCAGGCAGCGCTGGCGGCGGGGGCGGAGGCCGTTCCCCGGGCCCGGACACACCCACCCGCCCGCCCTCCTCGCTTCCCTCCCTTCCTCTCTCCTTCCCTCCCTCTCTCCCGCCCCCGCTCCTCGCTCTCTCCTTCCCTCGCGCCGCCCGCCCGCTCCCGCTTCCCGCGGCGCCGGGCCTCCCGCCCCGTCTCCCGGTGCGCGGCTCTCCCGGGCGCGGCTCCGGGGTTCATGGTGACGAGGCGCTGGCCGCTCGAGCCCAGCGGCGGCGGCGGGAGCTGGGGCGCGGGCCCCGGCGGCCTCTCCGACAGCGCGGGGCCGAGCGGCGGGCGCGCCCCGGCGGCGGCTGCGAGCGCCCCCCCGCGCCGCGCCCCCGCGCGCCCCCCGCGCCGCGCCAGTGTGCGCCTGGCTTGCGGGGGGCCGGGCCTGCGGGCGGCCGCCGCGCCGCGCACCCATGGACGGCCCGGCTATCATCACCCAGGTGACCAACCCCAAGGAGGACGAGGGCCGTGCGCCTGGCGCGGGCGAAAAAGGTGAGGAGGGGCGCGGACGGCTGCTGCGGGGGGCGTGGGCACCTCTCACTCTGCGGAGTTCTCTTGCACGGGCCTGGGGGAGGGGTGCACCCAGCCAGGAAGGTGCGTGGGTGTGGGGTGCGCCTGGAGGAGAGAAAGGCTAGAAATGTGCGAGTGCTGGTTGAGCTGGGGTGAGTGTGCATGCGCCGTCAGAGAAGTTATGATCAATCGATTGTGTGTGCGCGTGTTTGTGTGTGTGTGTGTGTGCGCGCGCGCGTCTCTCGTAGGTTTTCGGGGCCCCTGCCCGGAGCGATTTTGTAAGGGTTTGTATGTGCCCCAGCAGGTTGTGAGTGTGCTGTATATCTGACAGGTCGTGAATGCGTGTGCTTATATGTTGTTTGTGTGCACACACTGACAGATTATAAGGGTGTGAGAGCACCTAACAGAAAGTGAGTGCATGTTTTCCTGACAAGCAGAGTTTGTGTGTGTACCTTATGTAGAGGTCTGTGTGTGTCCGATTGAGAGGTCATGGTGTGTGTGTGTGCGCGCGTGCACGCGGGAGCTTGAGCAAGCAGAGAAGCTGTATGTGTTCACACCGCGCAGAGTTTGTGTATGCATGCCTGTTTGTGTGCCTGTACCACACTGAATGTGTTGTGTTCCTCCACTGGGAGGGTGTAACTACTTACACAGTGAGGTTGAGTGTGCACCTGCATGCCTGACCATGAACCTGTGTGTGCAGATGTGTGTGCCTGACTTGTACCAGACAGTGAGGCCATGTGTCTGGGTATAATTGGCTGTGCAATCTCTAGAATGTTTGTTTGAAGGAGGGCCAGTGCCAAGCTATCCTCTCTTTCTTTTGGGCTCTTGTCTCAGGGCCTCCAGTCTGTTGAAGAACTTACCAGGTTTGTCCAGCCCATGACTCTTTAGAATCCAGCTCTAACAGGCACTTGGGGAGCCCTTAAGGTGCCAAGAATGCCGCCTCCCAGAGAGCTGGCCAAGGACTCAGCCAGTACTGTGCTGCTGCGCCTCATTTGGTTTTGGCACATTTTTGGCCCCTCTTCTGTTTCATTTTTCTTTGTGTTTCTTCCCTCCTCTCCCAGAGTAGTGTCCCCTTCTTCAGATGTCCTGCTTATTGTCCCTCTGTTGTCCTGAGGTTTAGACAAACTGTTTTGAAGGGCCAACCAATCTGGCGTGTTTGGTTGGGTAACTGGAGTGTGCCTCACTCACTTTCTGCCATGCACCTTGGAAACACCTGGAATCACCAGGATCCCAGGCCTGAGTTGGCCACAGCAGACTTGTGCTTCCATACTTGCTCTGGCAGTGATTGAGGAGTGCAGCCCCAACTAGGAAGCAGGATGGGGGTGGGAGGAACACTCCACCACCTTTTTCCAAGCAGGACTCCTTGAGCAAGCCCACCAGGAAGATGGAAGGATTCATCAGAGTAATTGAAAATGGGGATTTGTCAACCATTTGTGCTCTGAATACTGTAACTGTTGTATACAACATTTGTAGACTGTTTATTTTTATGGAAGGAATTCAAACTCCCAGGCAGTTTTCTGTGTCCCAGAAATGAGCTAAAAAATTCTGCAACCGGGTCCTGCAGATGAACTCCATGTCTCCCTGGGGCCCGAAGGACAGCCCCTCTGAGGGCAGTCTCAATAGGGACTGAGAGTTCTTGGGGACCTGGCTGGGTATGTTCCCTCAAAAAGGGTTTGGCTGGGGGTGTCACGGAGGCCTGCTGCCTGTGCTTCTGTCTGTGGATTGCTTTTTGTGATGTTCAGCTAGAGAATCCTTAGCTCTTGATTGTAGAGGTGTGGCATAAAACAGGGAAATGTTTGTCAGAGCGTCAGCTCTCCTGCTGCCCCCACTTGACTCTGGGAGCAGGCACTTTGCCATATTTTCCTTTCTTGTAGTTACTAAGATTTTTAAAGTAGAGACAATCTATCCAGAATTCAAACCATGTGTCCATGTGCAAGGAACATTCTATTCAACTTGTTTATGTTTCTTTTCATGACAATCTTTTAACCTCTTTAACAGTCAGTTTTGTTTTCCAGTGTCATATTGATTGGTTGTTAACTTATTAGGGAAATTTTTTACCTCCTTTCCCCCGGTGGGGTGACTAGCTGGTAGATCTTCCTTTCTGCAGCATTAAAATCCTTAAAAAGTGAATATAATTTTGGTCATCTGTAGTGTGGCAATGAACATCACAGTCAAACTTTGAAATAACTTCTTCAGATTAGTGAACCACCAAACAGATTTGCCGGTGCTTCTATCTTAAGTATGTTGATTTCTTCAGATAGGTACAGCATATTTTACATAATTTTAAATTGATGTAAACATTTAATCATTTTGTTTTAAAATGTTGATCCTGGACTCTGGAAGTTTTTGTGGTAAGAAAGAGATTATTGGTATTAAATGTTTACTTTAATCATTTATTTTGTGAAGTAGGAATAATAGTGACCAACTCTAGGGTTTGCTGTGAAAGTTAAAAGAGATGATGTATATTGAGGACTGTGCCAGGCTGACCAGTGTCACTATTCTGTGAACCCTTTTTTTGGTGTGCTTTCACAAAGAAAGTGTAGAGTATGGGCTGAATTACTTGGCACATTGCCATGTGGTGTGCTCCACTTAGAGATGTCTGTCACTGTCAACCTAGCCTGTTATGTTAAGTTTATTTCTTACAGTTGTGTTTGGTTTGGTTGACAGTATAAAGATGTGGAGATTAATATCCCCATAAATCTAACTCTGCCTACTTTGTTATCTGGAAATTTCTTTTACAATCAATAAACAAAAGTTAAATAGTATAGTAGAAAAGTAGATGAGAGCTATGAACAAGAAAGTTATAGAAGAGGAAATCTGAAAGGCCAATGAATGTCTGAAATGATGCTTCATTTCATATGAAACCTTTTCATGTGTCAGCTTGATTAAACATTTAATTAACAGTATTCAAGGTTGATAAAAGTTCAGGAAATAGGTACTCTTAATAGACTTTTGTGAGCAAATACAGAGTATACAGATTTTTAAACAGTAATTCACTAAGGAATTAAGAATGTGTTTGGCTGCAAGTAACAGAAAAACTAGTCTTACTTCAGGTTAACCCAGTAGTTTATTCCTCTTGTATAATAAGCAGCCTGGGGGTACTGTGTGGTTGGCTTCAGTTCATGACCTTCTTGATATCAGGGCCAGTGTCACAGTGATTCTCTTGGCTTTCTTTCATGTTGTAACATGCCTACAACCCCTCCAACATCACACCTACTTTCAGGGCAGGAAAAAGTGACAGTGCCAGTCAGTATCTCTGCCTTTTATGTGGAAAGCAAAATACAAAAGAAAACATTCCTAGGGATTGCTCAGAAAACTTGTTGATGTTAATTGGCCAGAACTGGGTAACTTGGTTTCCTCTAGCTATGAGCAAGGTCAGGAAAGTAAGTTTCTAGCTTTTCCAGCCTTCGTTGGCGAAGGCAAAAGAAAAGATTAGAAATGATAGGGAACAAGTTCAGCTAGCCAGCAGTGTGGGCTTTACCTTCAGAGCCCCACTTCTCTTGAATTTATGTCCTAGAGCAATAACCTCATTTACACTCAAATAAACATGTACAAGGATTTTCACTGATTGTTGGCAGTAACAAAAATTTGAACCACCCTGTGTCAGCAGCACAGTCAGACTATGGTACTGCACTTCTGCAGAATACTGCAAGACTACTAAAAAGAGTGAGTTAAAGTAGATATAAACATTCTGACATGTAAATTTCCAAGATATTTTTAAAGGGAAAGAAAGAATTTGAAGAATGTTATGAACAGTATGATCCTATCTTTGTAAAAAACATCACACACAAATAAAACTGTACATAAGTGTAGAAATACACAAAAGCAATCTGGCAGGAAATACTTAACTAACAACAGTGATTATCTCTGGGGAGACAATAGGGTTGGGAAGAAAGAACTTTGTCTTTTTAAAAAAATATTACTGAAAATGTACTTGTATTTTTTAGACAAACTTTTTAAACTAAAAAAGGAAATTTCTCATAGCTCTTTGGAGGGCAAGAAATAATTTGACAGAATTGAGCAGTAATAAAACAAAACCAAGAAACCTCAATTGATATGCAGTATTAGCAAGAGCATATCAGCGTTAGCTAAACAGTTAATTATTTTGTGAGCTAGTACATTTCCCAAATGAGATTTCTACAGGCAACTTTGTTTATATAGATGTTTTGACCGTGATAAATATGTTTTCCCCAAATGTTTGTAACACTTAACCTTAAATCAAAAATCTTTAATTTTGAGCTGGGCGTGGTAACACCCACCTGTAATCCCAGCACTTGGAAGGCTGAGGCAGGAGGATTGCTGCAAGTTCGAGGCCAGCCTGTGCTACAAAGTGAGCTCAAGGCCAGCCTGAACTGCATAGTGAAACATTGTCTCAAACACACACACACACACACACACACACACACACACACACATCTTTAACTGAGCTG
This sequence comes from Dasyprocta punctata, assembly GCA_004363535.1. Taxonomy (NCBI): domain Eukaryota; kingdom Metazoa; phylum Chordata; class Mammalia; order Rodentia; family Dasyproctidae; genus Dasyprocta; species Dasyprocta punctata. The sequence goes on from RJWM01033333.1 coordinate 19,732, forward strand.
TGAACAAAATTACTAAAAGAGAAAACTCTTGGAAGTAGTAATATTTCAGATGACAGAACAGATTTGAAGCTGGTTCAGTTTGATTAACTTTTTTTTTTTTTTTTTTTTTTTTGCTCTTTTCGAGGCAGGGCCTTGCTATGGAGTTCAGGCTGGCCTTCAACTCACTTAGTAGCCCAGGTTGGCCTTGAACTTGCAGCAATCCTGCCTCAGCCTCCCAAGTGAGTGCTGGGATTATAGGCGTGTGCCACCACGCCCAGCAAGTTTGATTAACTTTTTAAAATTAACCTTTTTATTTAGAGATAACTATAGATCCTTATGCAGTTATAAGAAATCACATGGCGATCTTTTATATCCTGTGTCCAGTTTTTTCCAATGATACCATCCTGCAGAACTGTATAGTATGTATCACAGTCAGGATGCTGACATTGACATAGTCAAGACCCTGAAAAATTCCATCAGCATAATGATCCCTCACGTTGCCCTTTACGGCCAAACCCACTTCCCTCCCATTGCCACATCAATGGCAACAACTGATCTATTCTCCATACCTAAATTTTGTCATTTTGGGAAAGTTATCTAACTTGAATCAAAAAGTATGCAGTACTTTGGATTTTGTTTTTTCCCCTCAGCATGATTCTCAGAAGATTCATGTAGGGAAGTGGAGGCAACCCCATGGCATGTGTGCTGCAGCCGGCTGTTATTGAAAGCTCAAAAAGATTCACCATCACTGATCTAGTGCATTGCTTATATTAACAGTTTTTGTTTGCTAAATACTTTATAATATTAAGTATTACTATGAAGTATTTAGCAAATTAAAACACAGATATACCACAGTTATTCATCCTTTGAAGGATATCTGGATTGTTTCTAGATTTGGGGTACTATGAGTAATTGGTGGGTCCTAAGATGGTTGCGTGTTTACTTGATTTAAGAAACTACCAAAAATATTTTCTTGACTAAATATACCATTTGCTTTCCAACACCAATGTGTGAGAGATCCAATTTCTC
>RJWM01033334.1:0-20691 GCA_004363535.1 Dasyprocta punctata
GGGGTTGGCAATGCCCTTCACACTTCTGTGGTCATCTCAGGATGGCTGAGGGGCTCTGTGTCAGGAGGCTGGGTGGCGGGTGGTGGGGAGCCTCCACCCTCCGCCCTCCAGCAGGCCCAACGTGGCATCACGGTCCCAAACTAGAAGGCCAGGGCTGCAGCTGGCCTGCTCGTCAGGAGCTGTCTCTCTTCTTCCTTCCCTAGCATCCCCCACCTCCTTATCTATGCTCCCCACCTATGATTTGAGCTCCACCCCACCCCAGTAGCCTTCCGTATTAGTCAAAATGCATTTGACTACAAGTAACAGAAATCCAAGCGAAGTAGTTTAAGCTGAGAAGGAGTTTATGAGCTCTTACAATTGGGAAGTTCGGGGGTATGTTCTACTTCAGGCACAGTTAGAGCCAGGTGTTCATACAATGTCCCTCAAACTTGCCTTCCTCCATCTCTCTACTCTAGTTTTTTCTGTGTTGCCTGATGCTTCCCAATGAGACCAATGATATAGAAAAACAATAGGCACCTAAGCTGGAGACTTAAGCCAACTCAAATGGGCCATGGAAAAATTAAAACACAAAGAAAAGGAGGATTGCTGGTCAAACCTCAGAGGCTTAGCTAAAAAGGGCAACCATCTTGTTTCAGAGGACAAGGGCCTGGGTAAAATGAGATGAGCCCTGGGCAGCTGGCCTCTGAGGGACATCCTTGATCCAAACCTTAACAATCGCTATCCATTCCATTCCTCCAGCAACCCTGTGAGGTGGGTACTGTTACCGTCTCCATTTCACAGATGGAGAAATCGGGTTCACATCCAGGGCAGCTGGGACTTGAACTCAGGCATAGGTGTGGAATCTGCATCTGCTGTCCTCACATCCCAGTCCTGAGCCAGGAACAGAGCCAGCCTCGCAGAACTTCACGGAGTGAGGTGAGAGCGGGTCCCCAGGACCAGAGAGCCCAGCGCTCTAGCAGGCCCGGTGCGTGCCTCTCCCTCTGTCCTCCACCAGCACCGGGCACAGACTTCCCAGAGCCATCTGTACACAGACTGACCCAGCACAGGCTGGGCCAGAAAGGTGAACCCAGGCAACCAGGCCAGTGACTGGTCCTGAGTCACTGGGCAGAGCTGGCCAGCCCCCTGAGTGGCCAATGTGGGCCTGAGCCACAGACCTTTGGGCTGGGAGAGGCGACAACTGCTCCGGGCAGCTGAGGTTCCTTCTGAGTCTCGGCTCGTGCGCTTGTACGTGACCATGATCTTGACACCCAGCAGACCCTTGCAAACCAGTCCTTGCCCACTGCCCTGACAGGAAACCTGGGAAAGCTACCAAGTCATATTTAACACATTTATAAGAAAGCAAGACGTGGCTATTTTGAGCCTTTGGATTTGTCTGCCAAGTGCAAACTGGGTACACATAATGACATCTTACGTGTGGAGAGCCACCTGCTCCTCAGAGGCAGCAACTTGCTTGGCTGCATGACTTTGTCGGGATCTCATGCCCACCTGTGGCGGGGTGGGGAGGGGAGGTGGCCCACGTTTTGCAGTGGAGAAACTGAGGCTTGAGACAGACAGATGGCTCATTACAGCCTCATGGCCAGAATGTAGTAGAGCTGGGAATAGAATCCGGGGGTTCTGACCCGGCAAACTGCCCAGCAGTGTGTTTTCTACCCCGCCATCAACTCCTTTCGGGACAAAACCCTGTCTTCAGTTGTTCCTGGGAATCTCTGGAGCATGCTACTTACTTTGTACTTCCTTCTTCTTTCATACTTATTTTATTTTCTTCCTTCTGTCTGCTACTAAAATGCTTCCTTCTTGTCTCTTCATTCCCATTCTTTTTTCCTTCCATCTTTCTTCTTTTGTTTTGTCTTGACATCTCCTTTTTTCTCCCTTTCTTCCTGTCCCTCTCCCCCCTCCCATTTCCTCTTTTCTTCTCTTTTGAGATGCAGTCTTGTTGTGTTGTCCAGGCTGGTCTCAAATTCCTAGGCTCAAGAGATGCTCCTGCCTCAGCCTCCCATGTAACTGTGACTGCAAGTTCATTCCTGACTCTTGGTTGTTTTTGTTTTTGTTGTTGTTGTTTTGAAATAAGGTCTCACTATGTAGCCCAGGCTGACCTTGAACTCACAGCAATCTGCTTGCCTCAGCCTTCCTAGTGCTGGGATGACAGGGGCGCACCATCATGCCTGACAATTCATTTTTAAATCAAAGCAATACCCTATTTCTCTCAATGGCTAACATTAGAATGGGCTCGACATGTGTCCCCAACCCTCCACATATGAAAACTCACCTAGCCTCAGTCAATTCTCTATAAATGCCATTGTTATCCCCATTTTACAGATTTTGCCAGGTAATGCCCACAACAGTTAAACAGCCTGGCGGCTCCTCCAGACAGAGTGCCTTGTGTGTGTGGGATTCGCATCGCTCCTGCCACTGATGTCCTTGGCATTTCTGCAGCTGGTGTTTCAGTGGCTGCAGCTGAAATTCAGATGAGGGCCCCAGAGTCCCCACAGCACACTGCTCACCTTTGGGGAGCTGAGGCTTCCCTTATCCTTGTATCCAGTAATGAACTTTGTGGTGGTAGGTTCACAGAGGGGTCCCCAACACAATGGCTTTGCCTGGATGGGGTCACCTCTCTGTGCCTCTGCTTCAGTACGTGTGGGGAGAGCCAGACACCCACACCGGCCACGTTCTCATTGCTGGGAGGACAGAATGAAGTGACCCGGGGCCACGCTCAGATCAGCACCCTATCTGGAGCGAGGTTTCACGACGTCCCCCATTGTGCTTGCTGGGGCTGTGTACATTCAGCCCCGGCCTCACACCAGGCACAGCTCTTCCTGCGTGGATCTGTCCAAGTGGCCAGTTCCAGGCCTTCCCGGTGGGAGCCCTCCCTGCAGACAGTGTGTCTGAGCCTCGTTCAGATGTCCTGGGGAGGGAATGGGGCACTTAACAAGAACAGGACGTGGTGACACTCAGAGTCAAATGCAAGGAGCCCTCCAGATTCCTAGCTCTTGACTCGTAGCCACCCCCATCCTGACTGGCTGGCCTGCTGGCTTTGCCACTGTGCCTGCCACCCCATCTCTCCCCTGCCCCCCACTTCTTCCCTCCAGAGATGAGCAGCAGCCCCAGCTTCTGCTGTGAGGCTTTTCCTCCCAAGATCATTATGCCACAGTCTTGTGATTCACCAGTGTGACCCACAGAATGATTCTCTGTGACTTCCTGCTCTGATTCATACTGTGCTCCTTCCCACATAACAGCATAACAAAGTAGAGATCCACTGGGTCTGGGGGGTGATTTTCACAGATGAGAAGCTAGCAATTGCCTCAGGGCGTGGCAGTAAGGAATAAATGGATTAACACATTCACAGCTGGTGTATGTCTCCAACCACCCCGGTGCATGCATCATTGTCCCATGCACGACTCTACCACTTCTCCCACCTGTGGTGCAAGCTGCTGATGGGACAGTCATGCAGGTACCACTGGTGGTGCCAGCCAGTGGGAACATGTTAGTCCACGCTAACTACTTAGAGCAGGGCTGTGCTCAAAGTCAAGGGGTGTGTTGGGGACTGTTGTTACCATAACAATCAGTGTCATCTTTTGGGGTCTGTACTAGCTATCTTTGGGTAACACAATCTCCACATCTTTCTGACTTCCCGCTTCCCCAGCCCACGGTGTGGCCTCGAGGTTTCAAGTCACTGAGAATCGCCTCCCTGGGGAACACAACAGCAGGACACAGGGTCTGGTTCAGTGTCATCAAGAACATTGCAGATTTCTGCCTGGTTCGAGCCATGAGTGTTTGGGCTCTGCCCCAGCAGTGAACCACACAGATTTCTGACCCTGTAGAGTCGGCTCTCTGCATCTGTAGGTTCCACATACACGTGGGTTCAACCAACTGGGGACTGAAAATATTTGGGAAATAAACTGCATCTGTACAGAACATGTGCAGACTCTTCTCCTTGGTCCTTATTTCCTAAACAATGCACTAGAACAGCTACTTCCATAGCATTTCCATTGTGCTAGGTATCTAGAGAGGTAAAGTACATGGGAGGCTGTGTTAGTTTAGATTACAAACGCAACACCATTTTATACAAGGGACTGGAGCATTCTCAGATTTTGGAACTGAAAAGGCCCTGGAACAAGTCCCCTGGATGCCAAGGGATGATTGGATAGGTTTTTTGAGGTGGATGGATGAAGTAAAGGCAGGTAGAGAAAAGACAAGGAAAATCATAATTTTAAAATTATATAGTACCACTGTACTTTTAAGAAAAATTCTGAGCAACCCATTCAGGATCCCTCCTGTCTCTCAGGAAATATTCTTATTCCCCATTCCTATTCTCCAATAAATTTTCCTACTTTTAACCTCTGCTGCTCTTTAGAATTCATTCTTCGACTTCAGGGAACAGGAAGTTGGCATATCTGACATCTAGCATTTCCCCCATATCAATTGGAAAGTAGAAGGGAGACTTACTAGACAAGAGAAAGGGAATAAGACAGATGGGAGGGGTGTATACTTAGACCATGGAGGGCTCAATATGAGCAAAACACACATAGTATACACATCAAGACCTCCCCCAAAAATACAAGATTGGGGGGAGAGCAAAAGGAGTGAAAGTGATCGAAGTATGTTAATTGCATGCACGTCTGCCAAAATAAAACTCATTAATCTGTGTAACTAATTTAAAAAAATGTGCAAAAAAAGGAACATGAGGTTAAAAAACAAAATTGCAACTTCAGGAAATAAAATTACCAAGGTTCCTATGCTTTTATCTCCCCCCGCCCCACCCCAGGAAACTTACTCCCCGAATTCCTGAGTCTGAGAGACACAGCAAGCCTGTGACCTGGGCCCATGCGTTTTTCTTATGTCAGTTGAGTTTTTCCTTTCCGTTCTATGCTACAGATTGACAAACTCCACAGAACTCCACCCTCACAGAAACGAAACTACTAATTGGGTGCCACACACACACAAAGGATTTGCATTTCACAGTAGCCGGCTAACCACAGCCCAGAGCCTCCATCTCAAGCTCACGTCCAAGGCCACAGAGCAACGCCCGGCCCGGGCCTCAGTGCGCAGCTCGCTTGCACACTTGCGGTCTGTTCACTTCGGGTGCATATTTCTTTGATTCTGCCTGATAAATCTGCTCTTGCCCCTCACTACCACGCCCTGAAATGTGTTTCTGTGACATGAGCCAGCAAACCCACTACCTACTGCCTGAGTGGGGGATGAGTTGAGCTCCTCATCCTCTCTTCGGGGGCACCCCCTTGCACCCTGCCTGGTGACGTTTTTCCTCCCAACTTTTAATTATGAAAACTTTCAAATCTATAGAAAAAAATGAACGTTTCCATTACACTCATACGCTCACCGTCTAGATGTTCTAATGAACATTTTTCTAATCTTGCTTTAGCACATCTATTCACCCATCCTTCTGTTTATTCGTCTATTCATCTGATTCCTTTGATGTGTTTTAAAGTGAAGGTTTTTAAAGTAGACATACTCTTTGCCCCAAAACCTGTCAGTGTGCATACTGCTATCTAAAGTTCAGCGCTTAGTGTTCTTTTCTGAAGTAAAATTTGATTGCAGTGAAATGTGCATATTTTAAACATGCATTTGCCACATTTGGACCAATGCATACATTTATGTATTAGTAGCCCATAATACAAGAAGGAACACTTCCATTACCCATAAATTTCCCTTACGTTCCTTCGCAGATAACCCCCACACCCCAGCGCACACCCAAAGGCAATACTGCCTCTGATCTTTTATACGTATACCATTTCAATTATCAGGTTCATGACAAGTACATTCTGGGAGTGACCTTAATTAAATTTTGTAGTTGGTAGCTATAGTTAATTCATGGCTTACTTCTCTGCTATGGTCTCCATAATCATACACAGCAGGGAAGCAGGGACTCTCAGGGCAGGCAGCTAAGACAATCCCTAGTGAGGCCACTGTATGAGCAATGACTTGTCATAGTACTGTCTAAGTTCCTGCACCACACTAGTTCACCCATCAGTCATCCTGGGTATATTTATGTAGGATGCTACTGGCTGCAAGTAAAGGAAGAACAAATTCTAAACATCTCAAAAATTAAAGGCCTCTATTGCTTTACAAAATATAGTTCTGCAAAGGTAAGGAAGCTCTGCAGTAGTAAATGCATCAATTAAGTAATGTCCTCAGGGACTCGTTCTCCTTAGCATATTGGCCAGGTCATCCCTCATGGTGGCAATATGGCTGCTACAGTTCCAGCCATCAGTTCCTGTAAATGCAAAACACTACAACCTTATGCTTCCTTTTGCTAAAATTGTATTCTGCTCATTCCTTTTCCTTCCTTTAAGTGTTTAGATTCTCTGATTTTGTTTTTGATACTAATGAGATTCTAGCTCAATGATTATGGGCTCCTTTGAGTACTATTGAAAGAACTATTGAAAGAAATTACAGAAAGATGAGAAGAAAAATTATCTCTGTCATTGCAGCTGCAGAAAACAGACACTTCTCAGCATCACAAAACCCTTCTTGCAAATATTCTTCATAGGCCACAACAACTTCAAAGATCATGGATACATCTTGTGAAAGGAAACTTTAACTTTCCAGAATCTGAAATTAGGATTTGCTGTCTTAGTTAATAACCTATTGCCCCAGGAATAATACGGAAATTGGCCTGTGCACTCTGAAAAGGATAAATATTTGTGAGATTTTTTTTCCTTTGTTAAGCCAGAAGAATGCTATTACCACCCCCTCTTCCCCACACAGATGGAAGGAAAGAGAAAACATATGACTGTTATAAATCTGTTTTAGACCAACAGTTTGAGAGAGTCTACTTTCATGCTAATTTGTGCCTCCTCCAATTGCCACATTTGCTCTGGGAGGGAGCAGAAGGAAATTTCTTTCTCTTGCATTATTTTTCAAGAGTAGAAACATCCTCCCCTCCCCCAATGCCTCCTGCACACCAACCCCTCAGGGATTTTCCCCTCATCTGTCCTTGGTCCGAAATGCACCACAGCTCTTTCCGAGAGCCAGTTCCCTACCTAAGGAGGAGCCAGGAGAACACAGGCTGGCTTTGACCTCACCACAGAAGCTCATGGCGCTTTTCCTGAACACATGGCCAGAGTTAATCTACAGCCTAATAAAATAAAGAGGAAGAGTAAAGGAAAATGGATTTGCTTATTAATAATGCAGATGCCCAGCTCCCCGTGGCTGGTTCCCACTTCAGTTCTGCTCTTCAGTCTCAGGCTGAACAAACCTCAATACTCAAGTTATCTCAGAAGTGGAGCCTCTGCAGGGGACGTGGTTTCTGAGAGAAGGAAATGCCTGCCTGTATCCCCACCCCCACCCCCCAGAGTACAGTTCCTGCTCATCTTTGAGGTTTTACAATCACTCAGGTTTTCTATCACAAGAGATTGAAACTCAAAACAGGTTAAGCACAAAGGGAATTCATTGGTTCTTATAATGGAAGGTCTGGGGGAGTTTGGATTTCAGGTATGGCTGGATCCAGGTGCTGAAACAATTCACTGAAGACTGGCCTTTTCTCAGGCTCTGGAGTCTGCTTTCTTGAATGTTAATTTAATGTGCACACAGATCCTCTCCTCTTGGGGGCAAGGATGGGTCCCAGCAGCTGCTGCCTTCAGCATATAAGATAAGTAACTGAGGTAAAACAGAAACTCTCTTCCCAACCTTTCCAGCCAAAGTCCTGCAGCTGTGTCTGTCTGGCTCCACCTGAGGGATGGGCTCATGAATGGCCGTGGGGGATGAGACTGGCCCTATCCAAAGCGCACAGACTTAAGAAAAAAGAAACTTGATTCTAAAAGAAAAATGGAGAGCCGGCATGGTGGCGCACGCCTTTAATCCCAGCACTCGGGACGCTGAGGTAGGTGGAGCTTGTGAGTTCCAGGCCAGCTTGGGCTACAACGCGAGCGCAAGGCCGGCCTGAGCTACATAGTGCGACCCTGCCTCAAAAAACCAGGGCTGGGAGTTTGGCTCAGCGGCTTAAGCGCCTGTCCTGGCAAGCGCAAGGTTGTGAGTTCAATCCCCAGTGCCGCAAAAAAATAAATAAATAAATAAAATTTAAAAAAAATAAAAGGGAAATGAAAAAGGGAAATGAATCCCCGTCAGGCTAATCTATCTCTCACAGACAGAGCGCAATCCTGGGAGCCCAAGACTGTCCTGTTTCGTCAGGAGGAAAGTTACCCAGCTACGAGGGTGTCTGCGGGGCTAAATTAGCTGGGCATCTCCAAGGAGGCAGTGTGGGAAGCAGAGCCTTAAGAGATGAGAATTTTCCTTTACTCTTCCTCTTCATAGGCACCTGCAAGGGCAGAAGACCAGAGACAAATCAGTCTGTGATGGGCGAGTGGATGCCAGCCCGCGCGTGTAAATGCGTGTGTGAGTGAATGAATGCACGCATGAATGAATGCAAGCCTATAGGGAGGGGATGTGTGTTCAGGGCCCCACCTCCCTCCTCAGGAGCCCAGGAGCCCTGTGTAATGAAGCTGGAGCTGCACTGTAGGTTTTGCTGGGGAAGTGGCGAGGGCAGACAAGGCCTGCAAGAAGAAAGTGTGTTGGGAGAGCCCAGAGAGGCTGCATGGGCTTGGGTGTGACCACACCTGCTGCCTCCTTCCGTTCTGAAGGCTGCACCGGGGCCTCCAAGCCTCCTCGCTCCTCCTTTCCCTCCCTTTTCATTCTCACTTCCTTTTCTGCTCCTTAGACACACATGACTCCTTCCTCCTCAGGAAGCACCTGTCCCCAGGAACTTCTGAGTCTGGGTCCCCGCAGCCCTCAGGTCTCAGCAGGGTCCCTGCCCCTAGCCTTTCCCAACCACACCACATGCTCTGTTTCCTCACTCTTGCAAACTGTTAGGTTTGTGGAACTGTCATGTCACAACTGTCATCACAGGGTCCAGCACAAACCTTAGCACAAATACTCTGGTTTCTCTTCAGATCGTATAAATCTTTCGCCTTTTACAAACCTTAGCACAGACGCAGGGCATGGAGGTTTGGGATCTGGCAGCTCAGAGCCCCTCAGTGCCAGGCACCTAATCCTGGCTTCGCTCCGTGTCCATCTCCAGGTCAAGGGCACTGCCTCGGAACAGCAGTGTCACGCTCCTCTCCTCCCCGCCCCACCCCCGCTCTCACACACACAGCCACACAGTCGACACATCCACACTCAGGGCACACAGCACAGGCACAAGTTTAAGGAGCTCAGACAGATAGTGTCCAGTGCAAAAAAATAAAAATTATTATGCAGGGCATGGTGGTGCATTCCTGTAATCCCAGTGCGTGGGAGGCTGAGGCAGGAGAAGTAGGGCTACATAGTGAGTTCAAGGCCAGCCTGAACTACATAGTGAGACTCTGTCTCAAAAAACGAACAAACAAACCCAAAAAGAAAATGGAAATGTTTTATGATGCAATCAGTTCAGCCAGATATAAACTAGAGAGGTTTCCCAGCCAGTCATGTTGAGGTAAGATAGAACAAAGAAGAGGTAGAAAGGAGACAAGGAAAATCATAATTTCGAAATTGTACTTTTAAAAAAAACTGCAGCTTCAGAACACCATTATCCAAGTTACGATGCCCTTTTTCCTTTCAGAAAACTCCAAAGGACAAAAATTACTAAACCCTTGCTGGGTGTGGTGGCTCACGCCTTTAATCCCAGCACTCAGGAGGCTGAGGCAGGAGGAGCATTGTGAGTTTGAGGCCAGCTTGGGCTACAACGTGAGCAAGGCTGGCCTGAACTACATAGTGCAACCCTGCCTCAAAAAAATAGGGCTGGGAGTTTGGTTCAGTGGCTTAAGCACCTGCTTGGCAGGCACGAGGTTGTGAGTTCAATCCCCAGTACTAAGCCCGCAGACCTATAAATCTAGCCTGCACCCGTTTCCATCCTCAAGGAAGCAGCACTATAACCGGGGCTGCACTGCTCTAAACTTTCACATGTGCGAGTGGCTTGCATCTTGGTTTAGCCCACCAAATTGGCAGCCTGACTGACAGTAGGAATATGCATCCAAAGTTAGCTCTCTTGGTGACACCCTGAAATCATATAAAACCCCCAGCCCGAGACCACAATGCACTTCTCTTGAGGCCCTGAGGTCTACTTTCTCTAAACACTACTTTAACCCTGCCTAATAAACCTTTCCATGCTTCTCACTGATGTGTCCTGCGATTTGCTTCTGTGACACAAGTCAGCAAATCTGCAACCCACCGCCCGTAAGTGGGGAGAGTTGAGGTCCCCATCTCCTCCCTGAGGGACTGACCTCCTCGGTGACGACATGACTTCCCTGATGGTCTGAGTCTGGCTTCCCCTCCAATCCCCTGCCAACCCCACCTCAGCTACAGTCCCCTGCACATAGGGAGGACGGGAGACAGCAAAGCTGTCACCAGATGGGAGAAGCTGGATGGGAAGGACTCCCATGGCCTTTGGGTCGGGCGCTCATGGCCAGCAGAGAGAGAGAGTACGAGAGGAGCAGTAAGTTCTCAGGTGTCTCAGCTGGCCTCTCTAGGAATCTCCTTTCCTTAAACCCCAGAGCTCAGTGGTTTTTACCTGTTAGGTCCCTGGGGGATGAGGGACAAGGATTTAGAAAAGTCAGGGGAGTGGAGGATTTCCAAACAAAGACTTGAGAAACAAAATAAAGCCACTAGACTAGAAAGTGGTTGCTGTCTACCACAGCAGTTTAAAGCTTGACTTTCAGAAGGGTGGTGGTGGTGCTGGTGGTGATGGTGGTTTGAGAAGGGTCTCACTATGCAGTTCAGGTTGGCCTTGAACTCACTTTGTAACACAGGTAGCCTCAAACTTGCAGAGATCCTCCTAACTCAGCCTCCTGAGTGCTGGAATCACAGTGTGCACCACCACACCTGGCATGTAAGAGGTTTCTTAATTTTTGTTTTCTTCCTTCAGTTTTGGGGATTGAACGCAGGGCCCTTGCACTGAGTTACATCCTTAGCTCTTTGTTTTTTATTTTGAGGCAAAGTTTTGCTAAGTCACTAAATTGCCCAGGTTGGGCTTGAACTGATAATCCTCTAGCCTCAGGCTTCGAGAGTGCTCAGATTATAGGCCTGTGCCACCATGCCCAGCAAGAGTTGTTTTATGTCACAACCCAGGATACACACACACATGCACACACATACACACTCAAACACACACACACTGAAAAATATTCTAAAACAGCATTGGCTGGTGGCTGGAGACAAACTCTGATATTCAGAACATTCCCTCCTATTTAATTTCATTTTTTAAAAAATACTGGTTATGACCATCTCAACTGGTCTCACAAACCACTAACAAGTCATTAAGATTAGTTTGCCAAGCTCTTATTGTACTTTAGAAAGTATGGTTTTTAACATTTAAAAAAGATGAGAGTATAGTACTCATAGAATATTCCTGTCTTAGCCAGTTCTCTGGGACTGTAACCAAGTACCAGAACCTGGGTATTATAAAGGAAACAGGTTTATTTAACTCCATGTTTGGAAGTATAAGAGCATGGCATTGGTACGTGCACATGTCTGGCGAGGGAAAAGCAAGCCAGAGAGAGCTCACTCTTATGACAAAACCACTCCTAACAAAAGCCATTCATCGCCTCATCCTTGAGGGCAGAGTCCACATGATCCAATCGCCTCTTAGCAACTCTCCCATGATGGAGAGTAATCTTCAGCTTGAATTGGAGTGGGACCACAGCAGCCTCCCCCTGGCCCCTCCAAAACTCATGGCCTTCTCACATACAAAATGCATTTGTTCCATCCCCAAATCCCCAGAGTCTGAACTTGCTAAAGGATAGATTCAGAAATACAAAGTGTCATCTGAGACTCAAGGCAAACTCCTAGTTGTGAGCATGTAAAAATCGAGATGAGTTATTTACTTCTAGTGCACAAGGGTGGAGCAGGCATGAAGTATGCATTCCCACTCTTAGGTGATTTGGTTTGAGTGTGTCCTCCAAGGGATCATATGTTAGAGACTGGGGCTTAGGGTAGCGGGTGCTGAGGTAGTGGGGCTTTTAGTAGGTGGAGCATAGCAGGTCACTGCAGCTACTGCCCTCAAAGGGATTAAGTAGTGCTTGTGGGATCCCACTTAGTTCTCAAAAGATTGAGTTGCTATAAAAAGAACAAGACCAGCCCCTTCCCTCACCCCAACTTCCTGCCTCACTATGTGATCTGCCCTCTTGCACACATTCCTGCCGTGATGATGCCATCTGCTGTGAAGCCTTCATCAGGGCTGAGCAGAAACTGGCACCATGCTCTTGAACTTCCAGAATGATGGGCCAAATAAACCTCTTCTGTTCATAAAATACTGAGGCTCCAGTATTTTGTTATAGTAACAAAAAAAACATAATAAACATTATAAAAGGCAGCAATAGACAATAAGCATGGGGTCACAGGGCCTAAGTAAGTGGAAAATGCAGCAGGCCAGATGTTAAAACTTAAGTGTCCATGTCTGGCATGTTGAGCCCACAGAAAGGTGGGAGTATGGGTCACCAAGGCATTGGACAACCCTCTGCCTGTCACTGTGCTGGATGTGGCCCATGCTTCTGCCCCCATGGGTGACATCCTGGTGTCTTCAACTCACCCAGGCCGGCTTTGCAGGCCGCTAGTGGTCTCAGGAGCACCCCTCTCTGCAGCTTCATTTGGCATTGTTTTGGGAGTGGAGGGCTGTCTGTGGAAGCTCCACCCATGTGGCAGATTTCTGCTTGGCCTGGAAACTGCGTGATGCATCCTTTGTGATCTAAGTGGAAGCCACTGTGACCCCACAGCTCTTGTGCTCTGTGTGCCCACATAATGAGGACCACATGGCTATCAATGCTTGCTGCTTGCGCCCTCTGAAGAGGTTGTATGAAGCACACCTAGGTCCACTGGAACCACAGCATGGTGCTGCTATAAACCTTAGAGTAAGCCGAGTCTGGGTGCTGCATCCGGGGATGTAGAGCAGGCTTGTTCCCCAAAACCATCCTCCCCTCCTGGCCTCTGGGTCAGTGGTGGAAGCAGTGGTCACCAGATCTCTAAAATGCCTCTGAAGCCCTTATCCACTGTTATGGTTTATACATTGTGCCAACTTGAGAAGTCTAGAAGCTTAAGTAAGGCAGCAGCTCTACATCCTGGGGTGTAGAGCACAAGCAGTTACCTGGCCATTGTGCCAATTTGAGAAGGTCAAAAGTTTAGCTGAGAGACTCAGCAGGGAGCCAGGGGACTTACTTGGTAAACATCCTCATCCTGTGCAAAGAGAAGCAAGGATATTTGTGAAGCTACACCCACCCTGGAGGGAGGGGGTGTCCTGTATACTATAAAAAGGAGGATAAGAGGCTTGCTCTTGCCCCCTTTTACTCTGGCTGCTTTTGCTCTGCTGCTGCTTTGAAGTGTTGCCCCACTGCCATGCCACCCTGCCTTGGAGCCAGTTGGTTGTGGACTGAAATCTCCAAAAACTGTAAGACAAATAAACCTTTCCTTCCCTGATTTTGGGTGTCAGGTATTTTGTCTCAGCAACAAGTAAAAAGTAACTAAGACATCCACCATCCTAAGAGACAGCATCCAGTGCCTTCCATCTACTCTAATCTCTTCTGCAAGTGGGCACTGGGCTGCACACGTGGTATTCTCCCCTGAAAATGCTCTGCTTCTCCAACATGTGGTCGAACTGAGAGTTTTCTAAATATTTCCACATTGCTGCCCTTTGATTATAAATTCCATTTTTAAGTTATGTTTCCCTTTCTCAGCTTAATGTAAGTGGTTAAAAGTAACTATATCATCCCATAAATGCCTGATGTTTAGATACTTCTTCTATCAAATATTCGATTTCATTGCTTCACCCTACCCAGTACTGGGGATTGAGTTCAGGGCCTTCTGCCTGAACCCTTAACCCTCCTCCCCTCTTTTTTGAGGTTCTTACCAAGTCGAACTTGCAATATCAGAGTGCTGGGATTACAGGTGTGCTCCACCACACACCTGTTCAAACACTATGGCAACTGCCAAAATCCCAATATCAAACAATTAAAAAAAGACAATGGTGGGAATTTATTGGTACATGTAATTTAAACATCTAGATACATGAAGCTTCCAGTATGGCTGGATCCAAGGGCTCAAAAGATGCCCAGAAGAGTGCCAGTTCCTTGTGCTTTGGTGTTGGCCTCATTCTCAGGCTAACTCCTCACTACTGGGTAACAGTTGCCACCAGCAACTCTAGCTTGCGGCCACTGCCTAGCATTGCAGGAGAGAACTGTGCCACAGATTGATAGCCTGGGAAAAAATCACACTAAAAAATTCAAAGAAGTTTCTACTCAACACACATTGCTCTCACATCATCAAGAAAGTACAATATTGTCAGTCAAGCCTGTACAATATTGTCACTCAGGGCCTGTTTGTGTATGAAAAATACTCTTGAAACAAATACTAAAATGAAGATATTGTGGCTCAGTTCAACTTGTAGCAAGGTAAGAAACAGAAATAAAAGGCATACGGATTAGACAGGGAGAAATAAAACTGTCTATATTCCCAGGGGGCATGATTTTTTTTCTTTTTGAGACAGGATCTCCCTATGCAGTTCAGGCTGGTCTTAAGCTCATTTTGTAGCCCAGGCTGGTATTGAACTTGCAACAGTCCTCCTGCCTCAGCCTCCTGAGTGCTGGGATTATAGGCATGTGCCACCACACCTGGCTCAACATGATTTTTTATGTAGAGCATTCCAATGAATTTATAAAAATAGAAATAAAACAAAAACTCCTCCTAGAACTAACAAAGGACATTTTCAATGTTTCAGGAAACAAAAATAAATAAAATGGCAGATGTAAATCCAGCTGTATCAATAATAATATTAAATGTTAATGGATTAAATGATCCAATCAGTAATCAGAGATCTTCAGATTGGATGAGAAACAAAACAAAATGGAAAAAAACAATGCATGGTGCAAACACCAACCACAAGAAAGCTGGAGGAGCAACAGTAATTTCAGATAAAATAGAGTTTGGAAAAATGTTACAGTGATGAAGAGAGACATTGTATCATAAAAGGATCAATCCATTGGAATATATAACAATAAACATATATACATATAAACATATACCTAATAATAGAGTACCAAAGTTCATGGAACAAAGCTGGGAGAAATGAACAGAGAAGTAAACAAATCCACAGTAACAGTTGGAGACATTAAAACCTCGCTTCCAGTGATGAATAGAACAACCAGGTAGAATATCAGCAATAAAATAGATTTGAATGACACTGTAATTCAACTAGAATAATATACATCTGTTGAACACTCCCATCATCACCAACAGGATACTCATTTTTCTCAAGTATATATGAAACATTCTGTATTGGTTTGTCCTGTGTCCCCCCAAGGACTCATGTAATTTGGACGGGGCTGAGTCTGGCATTCGTGATTGGTTTGTTGTCTGGCGTTGGGATTGGTGATGTGAGTGCTGCACCCGCCCAGGGGTGGAGCCGACTTACAGAGTAAGGGCGGGAGGAAGGCGTGTATTTGCTCACCCTTCTCTTGCTGGTTTGCCTTGCTGTTTTGCAGCTGCCATGAATGGCTGCACCGCCACACCACACTGCCTTGGAGCCAACTGAGTATGGACTGAAACCCCAAGAACTGTTAGAAATAAACCTTTCCTTCCCTAATTTTGGGTGTCAGGTATTTTGTCTCAGCAACGAGTGAAAAGTAACTAAGATACATTCTCTAAGGTAGATCATGTGATTGGCCATAAAACAATCCCATACAAAGTTGAAAGAATTGAAATGTAAGGTACATTCTTTGATGAAAATATGATGTCAAAAAGTAATTTGAGAAACTGACAAACAGGTGAAAATTAAATAACACGCTTTTAGTGATTGTCATGGTTTAGATCAAGAATGACCCCCAACTCTCAGGCATGGAGAGGCAGGGCTTTGGGAAGGTGACCGGATTGTGGGGAAGCTGTCGCTGAATGTGATAGCAGAACAGGATGTGAGGAGGTGCAGCCTACTGGGAAGAGTTAGGTCCCTGGGTGTGGGCCCTGGAAGGGTTTATGTCCCTCCCCAGTTCCTCCCTTCTCCTCAGTGTTGGGATGGAACCCAGGGCCTCACACAGACTAGGCGAGTGCTCTGCCACTGAGCTACACCCCAGTAATACACTTTTAAATAACCCAAATCACCCTTTTAAATAATGAGACAAAGAAGAGATCAAGGGAAAGTTAAATTTTTTTGAGAGAAATAAAATGAATACATAACATATTAAGTTATTAGATGCAGTGCTTAGAGAGAAATTTACATATGTAAATAGTTACAATAAACGAAGAGACAGCTTGAATAATTTAAGTGGTTTAAACAACAGGAATTTAGTTCCCCTGTGAGAGCTTTCTTCACCTTCTTGATGGATTTTTTTTCCCTTAGGAGGAGGTGGGTGTAGGGAGGAAGGGAGGGGTGGAGAGAAGGGAGAGAGAGGGAGAGAGGGACAGACAGACAGATAGACACAGAGACAGACAGAGGCAGAGACAGAGAGGCTCTCTTGCTGCTTTTCCTCTTTTTATGTGAACAGTAATGCTCTACTCTCACGACCTCATCTAACCCTATTTACCGCCCCAGAGCTCCAAATGCCGTCACACTGGGGATTAGGGCTTCTATGAATTCATATAAATTTGGTGAAAGGGCACAAATGTTTAGTCCATTTTAAGACACTGGAAAAATTAAAAAGGGCAAAATCTAAACCATGAAGAAAAAAGGCAATAATAAAAGTTATAGTGAAGATTAATGAAACAAAAATAAGAAATAGAGAAGAATAAAGGAAATCAGGCATTGATTATTTTATTTTATTTTTGGCAGTACTGAGGACTGAACCCAGGGCTTTCACACTGAGCTACATTGACAGCCTTTTAAAATTTTTTTATTTTAAAACAGGGTCTTGCTAAGTCTTTTAAGTTGCCTAGAATGACTCAAACTTGTGATCCCCCTACTTCAGCCTCCCAAGAGCGCTGGAATTAAAGGCATACACTACCATGCCTGGCTTGAGTATTTTAAAAGATCAACAAAACTGATAAACTTTTAGCTAAGTCATGTGAGAGAAAAAAAAATAAGAAGACTCTATTAGAATCAGAAATGGAAGTGGAGACATTACTATTAACCTCACAAAAATAAAAATCACTATAAAGAAATACTGTGAACAACTGTAAAGCAATGAATTATGTACCTTAGTTCGTATATTAGTCTGTTTTGTGTTGCTATGATAGAATACCTGAGACTGGGTAACTTATAAAGAAAAGAAATTTACTTTTCACCACTCTGGAGGTTTGAAGTCCAAGATTGAGGGCCATATCTCATGGGGGCTTCTCAGTATTCTCATATCATCCATGCCAGAAAAGGGAAGGAAGAAAAGTGGAATCAAGCTTATAAGCAAGAGGAAGCACAAGGGCAGAGTCACTTTAATAACAACCCACTCTTGGAGTAGCACTAATCGGCCCTCATAACCCAGTCTCCTCTCCTTTGTCCTTACCTCTCAACACTGCTGCATCTCAGATTGACTTTCCAACACACAAATTTGGGAAACGCATTCAAGTCATAGCATATGAAATGGATAAATTCTTAGAAAGACATAAACTACTGACATAGACTCAAGAAATAATAGACCATGTGAATAGACCACCAATAAGTAAAGAAGTTGAATTAATAATAATTTTAAAAAATCCTTCTCCCCCTGGCCCCAACCAAACCCCAACCCAGATGGCATCACTGGTGAATTCTTCCAAAACTGAAAGGAAATAATAGCAATTCTTCTCAAACTCCTCCAAAAATTAGAAAAGAAAGCAACGGTTTCCAATTCACTACGTGGGGCCATTGTTATCCTGATACCAACACGAAGATGTCATAAGAAAATCATCAATATCTTTTATGAACACAAATGCCAAAATTCTCTACTATATGTAATTTTTAAAAATCCAGCAAAATAAAGACATGACCAAGAGGAACTTATTCTGGGAATATAATGGTGGTTTAACATTAGAAAATTAACTAGTGAGACATACCATATTAACAGAATAAGAAACAATACATCTAGTCATCTCAATGACGTAGAAAAGCATTTGAGAAAATTCAATAGGCTTTCATGATAAAAAAAAAAAACAACACTCAATAAACTAGGAATGGAAGAAAATTTAGTCGACTGATAGAGGGTATCTCTCAAAACCTCAATTCAGGGCTGAAGGCCCTACACACACACACACACACACACATTAATAGTGGAAAACTGGAAGTACTATGTTGAATTTTTATTGCTTCTATTAAATATTGTACTGCAGGTTCTAGCTGGGAAAATTGGACAAGTAAAAGAAAGAAAAGGCACCCAGATTGGAAAGGAAAAAATAAAACTGCCTGTATGAATGGATGATTTGAACTTGTATATAGAAAATCCCAAAGATTCTACTAAAATCTATGAGAAATAAAAAAACAAGGTCAGCAATGTTTCAGCATACAAGATTAATATTTTAAAAAGTCAGTTGCATTTACATACACTTGCAGTGAACAATCCAGCAATAAAATTTTAAAAGCTATCCTATCCACAATAGCATCAAAAAGAATGAAATACGTACGAATACACACACACACACACACACACACACACACAACAAAACAAAAGAGGGGGAAATTATTCTTTGAAAACTAAAAAACACAATAGAAAGAAAACATGGCAGTGGAAACAACTCACACATTCATGGATTGGAAGGCTTAGTATTGTTAAGATAACAATATTCCTTAATCCATGAATCCAATACAATACCTATCAGAACCCCAGTGACTTCTTTGTAGAAATTGACAAGCTGATTCTAAAATTCGTACTAATTCCAAAATACTTAAAATTAGCAAAGCAATCTTGAAAAACAGAAATGAAGTTGGCAAACTCAAAGTTCCTGATTCCAAGACTTTCTACAAAGTAACAGTAAGCAAGACCATGTGGTGCTTCCGTAAGACTACTCACGTAGGTCAATGGAATAGAACTGAAAAATGCAGAAATAAAGTCATGAGTCTGTAGTCTGATTTTCGACAAGGATGCTGAGGCTATTAAATGGGGAAAAGAGTAGTACTTTCAACAAATGGTGAAGGGACAACTAGGTAGGCACATGCAAAATAATGAAGGTGGAGCGGGGCGTGGTGGCGCACGCCTTGAATCCCAGCACTCGGGAGGCTGAGGTAGGCGGAGCGTTGTGAGTTCGAGGCCGGCTTGGGCTACAACGCGAACGCAAGGCCGACCTGAGCTACATAGTGCAAACTTGCCTCAAAAGACTAGGGCTGGGAGTTTGGCTCAGTGGCTTAAGTACCTGTCTGGCAGGCGTGAGCCTGTGGGTTCGATCCCCGGTGCCGCAAGGAAAAAAAAAAAAAGAGTGAAGGTGAACGCTTACTTTACCACATATATAAAAATTGATTCAAAAGTGGATTAAATCTTCAATGTAAGGGCTAGAATTGTTTTTTGTTTGTTTGAGGTTTTTTTTGCTGTTGTTCTTGTTGTTGTTGTTTGTTTTTGTTTTGGTACTGGGGATCTAACTCAGGACCTCGCACATACCAGCAGGCTCTTGTGCTGCTGAGTTATATCCCCGGCCCTAGGGCTAAAGCTTTTAAATAGCAAAGGGAAAATACAAAGGAGGAGATTATCATGATCTCATAAATAGCAATGAATTCTTAGCTATGACAGCAACAATAACAGAAAGATAAGCTGGACTTTATCAAAATTAAAAACTTTTATGCTTCAAGAATGTGAAGCAGACAACTTCCAGAATGGGAGAAAATATTTGTAAATCATATATCTGACTTGAGGTTTGTATCCTAGCTATACAAAAGACACTTACAACTCAATACTAAAAAGACAACTGAATTTAACAATGAACAAAGAATCTAAATAGACATTTCTCCCCCAGAAGACAGGCATATGGTCAAAAAGCACATGAAAAGATGCTCAGTAGAATTTGTCTTTAAGGAAATGCAAGCCAAAATCATAGTGAGATATCACTTTTCAAGCACAGGATGGTTAGAATTTTTTTTTTAATTATAGAATAACAAGAATGTGGAGAAATTGGAACCCTCATGCTCTGTTGATAGGAGTGTCAAACGGTGCCAACCACTTTGGAAAACAGTCTAATAGTTCCTCAAATTATTAAACACAGAGTTATTATTTGATTCAATAGTTCCATTCCAACGAGAAATCAAAACACATGCCCACATGAAAACTTGTACTTGAGTGAGGCGTGGTGATGCAAGCCCATAATTCCAGCACTTGGGAGGCTGAGGCAGGGGTATGACTAAGAGTTCAAGGCCAGCCTGGGCTACACAGCAAGATCCTGTCTCAGAACAAAGCAAAACAAAACAAAATAAAAATTTGTATGTGAATGTTTATTTCAATAGTATTCATAATAGCCCAAGTGCCAAAACACCCCAAATATCCACCAACTGATAAACACAAAAATAAAATGTAGTAGATCTGTATAATGGACAGGTATTCAGCCATAAAAAGGAATGTAGCATGGATATAATGGATACACGGACACAACACAGATGAACCTTCAAAACATTATGCCCAATGAAAAGAACCAGTTAGAAAAGGCCACATACTGTTAAAATCTATTTCTCTGAAATGTTCAGAATAGGGAAATGTAGAGACAGAGACTAGAGTAGTGGTTATTAAGACCTGAGAGAAGAGAGAGACTGGGAAGATTCTTACGGGATATGGGTTTCTTTTGGGGAGTGACGAAAATGTTTCTCAAAAGTAGTGTAATAATTTTCAAAGAATGACATGA
>RJWM01033335.1:0-20640 GCA_004363535.1 Dasyprocta punctata
TTTTTTTGGCTCATAAATGAACATATTTAAGAAAATATTAGAGATGAGGAAGCAATGCCATAAATTATACAACATGTCTCCTGAAGACTTGGCAAAATCTACATTAGACCAGATAAGGTAGATATTTTCAATCTTAACAATTTGACAAGACATGACAATTCAGCAATAATCACTCAAATTGGACTTTGGCTTTCCCATTTATTAAATATAAGATGTAATAAGCACTGTTACTGCTCTCACAGGTAATTTTTTGTTTTGTTGCTTTTTGTTTCGAGACAGAGACTCACCATATAGCTCAGGATGACCTTAAACTTGCTATGCAGCCCAACCTGGCCTTGAACACAATCCTCCTGCCTCAGCTTACCCTTGCTGTGATTACAGAAGTGCACCACCATCCCTGGCTTCCACAAGTAACTTTATAGAGAACGAACATAAAGTGTTTCTGAAACAATTCAAGACACGTGAAACTAGTGGCACCTGTAATCCCAGCACAAGTGAAGTGGAGGAAGGAGATCACCATGATTTTGAGGCTAGCCTGGGCTAGATAGTGAAATTAAGCCTGATGTGCAAAGTAAGATCCAGTCTCAAAAAAAAAAAAAAAAAAAAGGAAAAAAGAAATGTAAAACTAGCCAGGCATGGTGGTGCATGCCTATAACCTCAGCACTTGAAAGGCTGAGGCAGAGAATCACCGTGAGTTTGAGGCTAGCCTGGGCTACATAGTGAGATCCTGTTTAAAAAAAAAAAAAGAAAGAAATGTAAAACTATTAGAAGTGATTAAATTAGTAAGGCAAGAAAAGAATAGAAACAATAAAGAGCAATAGGTTCTTCTGTTTACCTTAAATTTAGGAACAAATCTAGTAAATTCCTGATGCCAATTGTTCAGTGTGGAAGCAGGTGATATTATTAAGAAAGGCCCCCAAATGTTCTCTCTCTGCAACAGAAAAACTAGTCAGCCAACTGCAGGAAAACTGAAGATAATTAAGTCAAAATTATAATTAGTTTATGAAAACAGCACTTTATAACATGCATTATAACAACAGAAATATTCCACAAATCTCCAAAACTGTACATTCAGTAACAGTGAGCTACACTAATATAATAACAGGGGAAAAAAACCACTGAGCACTACTCCCTTTTCTGACTTCCTACAGGTCTTGATTTATATTACTCACAAAGCATTCATAGCATACCGACTTGTATGTACTCTTCTCTTCTATACTAAATTATCATAGTTTTACTATTATTTCATTGGTATAGAACTTTTTTCTCAAAGTGTACATTTACATATATTTATCATTTAATTCTCACAAAATTCCTGTATGACAGACATTATTCCTACTTTAGAGAAAAGGAAGCTAAGTCTAAGAGCTGAAGTGTGAAGTTAGTTCAAAAGAGGTTAAGGGTCTGTTTTCTATTATTTGATTTCAATATGTGTGAAGGTATGGACAGCTATTTTGAAGAGAACAACAGACATTATTTATGGTAGCCACTATTAATTTCCTACTGTCTGGTTTTGAAGGCCCGTAAGGCTCTCATTCTTTTGTTTTGATTGGTTCTATATATTTTGTTTTGTATTAATTTATTGTGTGTGAAGGTATGGACAACTATTTTGAAGAAAACAAGAGACATTAAGGTAGCCACTGTTGATTTTCCATTGTCTTGTTTTGAAATCCTGTGTTACCTGCATTGTTTTGCTTTGATCTGCTTTGTTGTTTTGTTTTATTTAAAAAAAAAAAAAAAAGGGCCGGGAGTTTAGCTCAGTGGCTTAAGCGCCTGTCTAACAGGCGCGAGGTTGTGAGTTCAATCCCTGGTGCCGCACAAAAGACAAACAAACAAATTTAAAAAAAAAAAAAAAGAGGTTAAAGGGATTGCCCAAGTTTACATTGCCAGAAAGGGTAGCCAAGATGTGAATGCAGGTTTTCTGATCTAACACCACTGTCCTTGTCACTACACTGGTTATTCTCACTGGAGGGTGGGAAGCAGTGATTCACACTATACATGTTCAAAACCTGTCCTGGCCTCCTTGAAAATCAGAATGTTCACTACTGTACGCCTTATAAAGGCATTGGGGCAAGGATCAAATCTCACTGTCTTGGTATGTTACAGGGCTCAGCATAGTGCTTTGAAAAATGCAGATTCTCAATAGAAAAATGACCCTAAATTCTGGAGAGAGGAAGACACAGACCACTGCATCTACCCACCTCAGCCAAATGGGCCAGGAGGGCAATGCTCTGTACTGTTTTGCCAAGGCCCATTTCATCAGCAAGAATGCCATTAATACCCTAGGGAGAAAAGAATACATTGTCAATATTTCCTGCATTTCATCACAAATGGTTCTACTTACTGCTAAAAAGAACTAACCAAGATGACAGGCTTGATAAGACAAAAGTGAATGGAGATACTCCCCCTTGGTACTGTTATCTACTGCTGTAACAGTTTCTTTTTGTCAATGCCACAGCTACAACTGTGATTCATGACATGAGACCACCAACAGGATAAAGCCAGTTCTTAGCTAATCTAACCCAGACACAGAGGCAAACAATTAGATTTACCAAGACCACCTAAGACAAATTAAATCATGATGCAAACATTTTCCAGTAAAATATGCAGCTTAGAAATATAAAA
Organism: Dasyprocta punctata; assembly: GCA_004363535.1. Taxonomy (NCBI): domain Eukaryota; kingdom Metazoa; phylum Chordata; class Mammalia; order Rodentia; family Dasyproctidae; genus Dasyprocta; species Dasyprocta punctata. The sequence goes on from RJWM01033335.1 coordinate 2,626, forward strand.
ACAATGGTCTGCTACTTGTCAAAAGATTAAACTTTTTAAAGAACTCATTTTACATTTTACAATTGCATCAAACTAAAAAGAAAACAGTTAAGAAACAAAAGACAACAGGTATGACATAGTTCTAAAATTTACCTGCTCATAGAGATTAGCCAACCAATTCATGCCTTTCAGCTGGTAACCTTTTAGTTTGCCATTAAAAATTGTGGGCTGTGGAATATCCTCACCAGCCCGGATAGATGGGTTTGCCAGACTGTAACTCTCCCCAAACCCAGTGCCAGACTTGTTTGCTGCCCGAAGAGCAGCTGCTCGACTTTCTTTTGCATCTTCATCAAAAGACCTAGTCTAGAAAATAAAAAAATTAAAAGCAAAGTATAAGAAAAAATTAAAATGAAAATAAAATGCACAACAACGTATCTACACTACACTAAGAAAAATAACTGGAACAGAATTTCTGATAGTTGGATAATACAATGTCATATATGTCATATTAGATATAATGATACATTATATTAAAGTATATTAATATCATTTAGTTATCAACAAATTATACTAAGAATATAATGTTTTTGATGGACATACAGTAAATCAGATTACATTATTTGCTACAGCAAGAAATTTGTTAACGATTTGATAGAAAATCTGATTGGTTGGAAATGTTAGGGAAAGGTAGCCTTCATGTCTTTTACTTGGACCCAATCAAAGTTACAAAGAGGCTCTTACCAAATATTTTACACTACCTTTTCGCTACTTATTCAACATAACTGATTTTATTAAATACCATAATATAATCTATAACAGAGCACATTATTACCAAAGTGAAAGAATGAGGTAACTTAGTGGCTTCCTCAACACATATGGCTTTTTTTTTTAATAAGCCAACAGTGTGGTCTTTTTCACCAAATAACCACAGTGCCTTTCATACTATATTATCAATCATTATTCAAGAACACACACACACAGACACACAGACAAATGCATGCACACACGGCAACCTGTTCTAACTTTACTCAGCATATTCTTAACACTTCATTATTCTGACTTTCTTCAAGTAGTCTCACTATTCTAAAGTATCTCACTATTCTAAAATAAACAGAAGCACATGGCCACTCTATGCACATAGTCACATACTGGCTAATGCTTTGAACTGAAAAGGAGTAAAGCAAGAATACTAAGCAAAAGATTGTGGAATAGTTTCAGGACCAATTACACTATACACTGCTACTGTTAAGACTCACCCGGGTTTGGTGAATATGATAAGCATTTTCAGCATTTTTCAGGGCCTGGGCTTTAAAATGGTTACTATCTGAAAAGTAAATTTGTAGATTAACACACCTTTTCTCCTTCAAAGGCAATTCACATCAACATATCAGGATCCCGACTGCCCCATTCTATTTATCCCTAGGCTCACGAAGGACTAAGAGAGCTAAATACTTTGACAGAAGTCAGGAGCTAGAAATGAAAAGGAGGCAAACGGCTGTCATGGACTCCAGCAGCCAAACCCAGTTTACAAAAATCACTAGGGAACCAGGCATGGTGGTGCATGCCTGTAATCACAGAACTGTGGAGGCTTGAGGCAGGAGGGTCGCCATAAGTTCCATAGACCAGCCTGAAAGCATAGCACCTACCACCCAAATCACCAGGGGAATAAAACCACTTTCTCACATTCCTGGAGAATCTTTTATTTTGGTCTTAGCTTTTTAAAAAATTTTTCAGTTTACTAGTACATAATGTTTACATTCACTGTGGTAAGTTTGCACATGTGGATAATACATCTTAATTCATTTTTCATTCCCTCTTCCTTCCCTCTCCCCACCCATCTTTTGATCCCTTTCCCCTTTGAGAATGATCCAACTTCCTATTTCCTATTATCTATTTTTTATTTCACCTCAAAATTCTTCTGCAAAATGATACCAGTAGCCAGGATAAATAATACCATGAAGATTCAAAATTATATTGATGCTGAGTGAAACTACTTGAGATAAAATATTGGTATGTGTGACCCTCAAGACACACTGAAGCATTATCATTATCTTTCATTTCCAAGGAAACATGTTCTTGGGAACTACTCTCTGAGAAATATCTCTGAAACTTTACCCTGACTCCTCCTTCTCCTTGTGGTCGTGAAAATACCAAAACTGAAAGATCTGTTTTACACTTCTACCATCAAGAATCTTGTTATGTGAGAGGTGATTTTCTCTGCTGAGACATGTTCTGGCTCTTTATTTTTGTTTTGTGAGATAGGATCTCACTATGTAGTCCAAGCTGGCTTCAAACTTACAATCTTCCTTCCTTAGCCTCCCAAATACTGCGATTACAGATGTGTGCCCAGCTTTCTGCCAAGACATGTTTGCTGAATTCTGATTTAATACCTTGTATTTCTACTAACAATTCCAACATATAAAACATTCCTAAATTTGCAAGAACATGTAACCATATCTTTCACTTGCAAATTCCTGAAAAATACTATGTTTTTTTTCTAGAAGCATACTTTCCTTCAACACAATAAATATCTCTTTTCTGATCAATATTACCTATCAATCAAGACAAAACTTATAAGAATAACATATATAACCTTTCATATGAAAAATGGAGGGTACGTATTTCCCCTGTTCTTGACTCAGGACTTACCATAATCTTCCTGTGCGATGTTTACGACTACCCCTCCACCAATGTCAATTTGTCTCTGAGTAGAACTGTCTTCCAGTTTCCTTAGGATTTCTTCCTGGATCCCATCATGACCCATGTCTCGTTTGCGGCTCATGAAATGCGCATACAACTCTGTTTGGGTGATCAAGAAGTTGAGTTTTCGTTGTTGTCTCTTGGCCTGAACAAGGGAAAAATGAAAATAAAAATAGAGCCAAATCGTCAATTATATTCAAGAGGGAGTCAACAGAATCCATTAAAGCTTTATACAGTTTACACATTCTTTAATAAATTCTTTACTGCCAGGTGTGGTGGTGCACGTCTTTAATCCCAGCACTTGTGAGGCTGAGGTAGGAGGAGTGTTGTGAGTTTGAGGCCGGCTTGGGCTACAGTGTGAGCAAGGCCGGCCTGAACTACGTAGTGCGACCCTGTCTCGAAAAAAATAGGGCCAGGAGTTTAGCACAATGGCTTAAGCGCCTGCCTGGCAGGCGTGAGGTTGTGAGTTCGATCCTCTGTTCCACAAAATAAATAAATAAATAAATAAATCCTTTACATAAAAATGGTAAAAAAAAAAATGCTAATAAACAATTTTATTCTAGCCAAATCAAGGCACTAAAAACAAGAAGAAATAACTTTCATCTACAATCTAATAACCATTTTTTACTCTCCTTCACTTCACAATATAAAATCTTTTCTCCTTTAGGTTTCTATTTAAAATATTCACTTCTTTGCTAAAATATTTATACATAATGGCACTGAGACATCAAGTAAATTCAAACATAGTCTGTTTTATAACCTAGGTGGTACATACACGTATACAGCCTTGTTATTTTTAAAAATACCAAAGCTGAATGGTTTCTATCTTATTCTTGTATCATCAAGAATCTTGTTCTGTGACAGATGAAGTGATATGTCAACTCATCACCAAAATGCAAAGTAGTTGAGTAGGAGCTACAAATTGTTTGAAATGTCGACAAAGCAGTTATGTGAGTATAATATGCCAATCAAAGGAGTAAGATATTCTGCGAAAGAGATCTGTGCCTCATCTATGACAATGATGGCTGCAAAATATTAATATAAACCAAGCACGGTGGGGGTGAGGCTGTAGTCCCAGACCTTGGGAGGTAGAGGTAGGAGCATTACTTGAGTCTCCAAGTTTAACAGCAGCCTGGACAACATAGCAGGACCCTATCATCAAAAAGCAAAACTGAAAATAAACATATCAAACAAATAAACACCACTATTTTTTTCATGCTGAGGACTGAACACAGGGACTCACATATAAGCCCACACTCTATCACTGAAATAGACACTTAGTCTTATACTAGTTTCTTAAAATGTGAAAAAACTAAATTAAAATTGCCTCAGCAATAATCAAATAAACAATCATGTGTCAAGAAATAAAACTATTCTTAAGATAAACAATGACAGCCACGTATGCCAGGAGACCCAAGAAGCCAATCCATGCCCTTCTGTGAGCCAGCAGCAGTTGTGGGCCGGGAGGAGAACCAAAAAGCCAAGCTGGGCCCTCCTGTGAGCCAGGTGACATGCAGGCTAGGAGACAAGAAGAGTACCACCCCTCCCCCAAAAGTGACCAGCTGATTCAGAGGAATACAGGCTGAGATAATAACAACTGAGGCAAAAACAACAACAATAACAACAACAACAAAAAACTTAATGCTTATATTGTTTGACTGCTTTTGCAAGCCTAAAGCCAGTAGTCTGAACATCTATTTACAGGATCACAATATGCAATATAGCAATTATGGGGGATATCCTTCTGTCTTTGTTTTTGAAATCCAATATTGTTCTCACTATTTTGTTCCGTTTTATTATTTTGGTTTTTTAAAAATTATTATTTTGTTTTAGTCCCTTTAAAATAAAAAGATAAACAATGAGTAAACAATAAAAAATTACAGAGTATAGCATATTCTATAAAGACCAAATTAAATTCATTATTTTGAATAACTATTTTATAATAAAATTTCCATAAAGCATACTTGATTTAACCTTGACCCATCTCCCTGAAAGGAAAATAATGGAACACAGCAAAGAAAGGACAAAAGTCTCAAAGTACACTCTGTAAGATTGCATAGTATGTAAAATTAATGTTTTTATATTTCAGAGTTTACAATACCTGATAAAGATTCAAATTAGAAGAAACTGTGAGAAGTTTGTAATAGCCAAATCTTAGAAACAGCCCAGATGCCCACCAACTGGTAAACTGATAAAAAAGATGTGGTGTTTTTTATACAATGGAGTACTACTCTGCCACAAAGAAAGACGAACTTGAGACATTCCTAGGTAAATGGATGCACCTTGAGAGCGTATTCATAAGCGAAACAGATCAGACACACACATGTAAGTACCACACTGCCTCTCTGGTGCAAGAAACTGAAAGTATAAATAAGGACCAAAATGTATATTTGGTATTGTGAAATAGGAAGAAAATGTTCAAAAAGGGAAGGGAGCAAGAAAGGGAGTAGAGAGAAAGGAAAGAAGTGAAAAGTTTAACTTTTGTAAATGGGGAGGAAGGGAGAGGTTGAAGTGGGGTAGGGGAATGGGAAAATAAGAATCAAGTTATATCATGTACAGATACAAATTCTCTATGATGAATGTGATCATTATATATATCCAAAATGTACCAACAAAAATCTGATTTAAAAAAAAAAAGTGAGAGAAAACTGAGATTCATCTCCTAAAGAAAGCTCATATTCCAAAGCTTAAGTACTATTAAAAAAAAAAAAAACCTTTCTAGGTGTCAGGGATATAGCTAAGTGGCATAGTAGCTGCCTAGTAAGCATGAGGTTGTGAGTTTGATCCCCAGTACTGAAAAAAATCCCCAAAAAACCATTTAAAAATCCCTTCTAAACTAAAACAATTATTAAAAAAAAAAAAATCTTTTCATCTTAAAGTACCAAATTATTTAAATGAGGTAAATTAGGAGAACAAGAAAGTTGCATCAGAAATTCTTATTTCAAAAGTTCTCAGAAAAGGATACATACAGAGGTCAACATAACCATGAATGAAACTCTCATCAGTCAGGTGTAACATGTTAAGAGAATTTAGATCTCACAAACCTAGCTAGTAAGTAAAGCTGCTTATAAAAACCTTTCAGTAACACATTACTTTGTATACAAAGACAAAGTCTTCCTGGAAGCCATGATAAATGAGTGATAAACAAGAGCTCATCTATTTTGAAGAGTACTACACATAACTGAAAGAAAACACTGCCTGCTAATCCACTGATGTCCTTTCTTCTCTAAATCTCAATTTTCCTTCCATTCATATCAACTGTTTTCTCAATAGTAATATACTAACTTAACTCCCCTTATTCTGACAATATACAGTATATATCCTAGATCAGATGACAACACATTTAATATGGCTCACAAGCGAGGCGTGGTGGCACATGGCTACAATCTCAGCACTCGGGAGGTCGAGGCACGGAGATTGCCATGAGATCAAGGCAAGTGTGGGCTAAATAGTAAGTTTCAAGGACAGCCTGAACAACATAGTGAAACCCTATCAAAAAAAATAAATAAATAAATAAAGGTCCAGTGTGGTGGCACACTCTTGTAACACCAGTACTCAGGAAGCTGAGGCATGAGGATTGCTGTGAGTTTGGGGCCAGTCTAGGTAATACAGTGAGTTCAAGGCCAGCTTTAACTGCAGAGCGAGACCTTGTCTCAAAAACAACCCAATAAGGGACACAAGTTGAAAAGGTCAAATAGGTGTGGGGTAGGGGGATGCTCAAAAAACTGAGCAAACTGCACTGTTCCTATCTATTCCTCAATTTATACCCACACCTGTCTAAAAAAATTGTACCAACACTTAGAAACAAATTATGATTACCTATTCTTTTTCTTTTATTCATTGTTACTCTTGCTGCTTTGCCAGATAAGATAGAAGAACACAAAACAAAGGAAGAGTGCACACAAGAAAAGCCCAGAGGAGTGCCTTACTGCATGAATAAAAATTATATCTTTAAAATGCCTGTGGCACTGGGCGTGGTGGCGCACGCCTTTAATCCCAGCACTCAGGAGGCTGAGGTAGGAGGAGCATTTTGAGTTCGAGGCCAGCTTGGGCTCCAACGCGAGCGTAAGGCCAGCCTGAGCTACACAGTGCGGCCCTGCCTCAAAAAACCAGGGCCGGGAGTTTGGCTCAGTGACTTAAGCGCCTGTCTGACAGGCGCAAGGTTGCGAGTTCAATCCCCAGTGCCGCAAAAAATAAATAAATAAATAAAATGCCTGTGGCTTCCCCCATGCTGAAGATTAAAACTGGACCCATATCTTTCACCATGAACCCTAAGCTAAAATCAGAATGGATCAAAGATCTTAATATTAAAACAGAAACATTAAATTTGCTGGAAGATACAATAGGAAAAACTCTTGAAGACAGTGGTGTAGGCAAAGACTTTATGAACAAAACCCTGACTGCACAGAAACTATCATAAAGAATCAACAACTGGGATCTCACCTACTGAAAACCTTCTGCACAGTAGGAGAAACCACCAACAGAGTGAAGAGACAACCCACAATGTGGGAGAAAATGTTTGCCAGCTGTTCCTCAGACAAGGATTACTATCGAGAACATATAAAAAACTCAAAAAAATCAGTCCTCCAGATCTAAAGACCCAATCTAAAAATGGGCATCTGAGACGAATACACATTTCTCAGATGAAGAATTACAAACAGCAAATAAATACGTGAAAAAATGTTCAACATCACTGGTCATTTGAGAGATACAAATTAAAACAACACTGAGATTCCACCTCACCCCAGAAAACATGGTTATTACAAAGAAATCAACCAGTAACAAATGGTGCAGGGGCTGTGGAGAAAAAGGAACTCTTCTCCACTGTTGGTGGGAGTGTAGACTGGTGCAACCACTGGCAATCAGTGTGGAGATTCCTCAAAAAACTAGGACTAGAGGTCCCATTTGAGCCTGCTATTCTCCTTCTGGGTATCTTCCCAAAAGAATTAAAAACTTTATACCACAGTGATATATGTGCACCCATGTTCACAGCAGCACAGTTTGTAATAGCCAGATCTTGGAAACATCCTAAATGTCCATCGACTGAGGTATGGTATTTTTACACAATATAGTACTACACAGCCATAAAGAAGGATAAACTAGACACTTTTATAGGCAAATGGATGCAACCTGAGAACATACTAATTAGTGAAATAAATTAGACACACATGTAAACATTGTTTCATTAGTGTGAGAAGCTGAAAGAAAAACATATGTGTATGTGCATGTATATGTATATAAAAAATAGTTAAGATAGTTATACTACTGATTTCTCTGTGTTCACTTCAGAGAAAGACTTGTACTGGTATTGTTCGGACAACTGAATGCATATGTCTTGTGCTGTAGGTGAATGATTTGAAGATGACAATGTACAATGTATGTACCATTGTTGCTCCGATTGATGTGTTTTGAAATTGTCTTTTTTTTTCTCTTTGAAATAAAATGGACTTGGGGAAAAAGAGAGAGAGAGAGAATTGTAAAAATCAGACCATGGGAAAAAAAATGCCTGGGGCTAGAGGTGTAGCTCAGTGGCAGAACACTTGCGTAACATGCACAAGAACCCTGGGCACAATACTGAGCTTGGCAGGGGGAAATAAGAAAACAGAAAAACACTAATTTTTGATGGCTTGGTTCAACCAATCTCTTATTAAGGTGGTAGCAATTAGAGTTTTCAAAATATCATGTTTTGTCCTATGTTATGGCTTTTATCTAGATGTCTCCCCTCAAAGCCTCATGCAGTCATAGGTAGGGAGTTCTGAAGGTGGCTGTATTAGGGTGAGTGAACGTGGATTAAGAGTGGCCCACCCTGGGTGTGGGTGGCACCACACAAAAGGTAGGTAGTCTGTAAGGGATAAAAGGAAGATGTAGACTGCTGCCACTGCTTCACTACTCACTGTTTTCTGCTGTGAACCATTTTTCCTCTGCAACGCTCCTCTGCTATGCCACCCTGCCTTAGGACAGCAAATTATGGACTGAAACCTCTACAAACTGTCAGCTGAAATAAAGTTTTCCTCCTCTAACTTTGGGTGTAAGGCACTGTGTCAAGCCAGGAGAAATGTATGTAAGACATCATACCTCCCGCATTTCCTCATCCAACTTCCGCTGCTCCAAAGCTTCTTTCTCTGCACGCTTGCGGTGCTCCTTCTCTACCTTCTCATACTTCTTCCAGTACAGAAGCATCTCCTTGGTGAGGCGGCGGGCACGAGGCAAAGTCTCCTTGCAGTTCTTCTGGGCCTGCAGGGCAGCTCGACGCACCTCCTTCATGCACTGATGCGCAAGCTGAGAACAGTAACATCATCAAGACAGGAGGACTCAAGACCAGGGACAGCTCTCACTTAACGCTAAACCACACCACTTCTTAATCTATTAGGTAGGAGCAGTCCTCTCATGGCCATATCTCTTTCTCCCCCAACTCAACGTCCCTGTATACTACTGCAGCCCAACCTTGAAGGTAATATGAGGGATAAGAAATCTATGCACATCAACCACTTAGAAGATGTCAAGTACAACAACTAACAGGACCTGAGATGAGTTCGTTAAGTTACAAAATATTATCAGACACATTAATAATAGCTATCACTGCCTAGTGTATGTTAAGTACTATTGTAATTTAAAATATATTAATTTATTCTTCGCCAAAATCCTCTGATGTTCGTATTACCTCTGTTTTACAAATGAGGAAAAGCTGAATGACTAGCCCAGGAAAACACAACCAGTAATGTTATCTCATCTAATCCTCACAACATCCCTCAAAAGTTGTGTTACTTCCCTCTAATGGAAGTTATTCACCTCAGCATTTCGTAGAGAAAGAGACTAAGCACAGGAAGACTCCATGATCTTCTTAATGAATCAAGGGCGGACTATGGTTTCATGCAAAAAGGACCAAATACCAAAAACATGAGGAAGAGAAATTTTACTCATTAAATAAAGAATATTTATAAATTCTCTTAGATACCATTAGATTTTTGATCAACAATCAACAGACAAGAATACTAGCAAGAATGCATGAAAAGAAAATGAAACAGAAAATACAAAACTATAGTGTTACCTTTCGGCTATTAGTGAGAAACAGGTTCCGAGCTGAAGCTTTCTGCTTGTTGGCCTAAAAGATTTAAAAGTAAAATTTCTTTTAGGATTCATTTTTTGAAATAAGGTTACATAGACTGTCAGTATTTTTTATTCAGTTCCTAAGGACTGAAAAATAAAATGTCAATTATAAACATGCACAATACATTATTTTTTAAAGCTACACAGATGTACTGTTTTGGCCCATAAAAAATTATTAAAGAAACATTAAGAATAAACTAGTGTAGAGGGTACCATGTTTCAGAATGGTGATGATTCCTTGGAATTGGATTCAAAGCACTCAGCAATTCAAGCACTTGACCCCTCCAGCCAAGAGAGAGGGAAGCTTGGCTACTGCTATAGAAGGTAGGCATCATCCACATGGCACAGGTTTTAGGTGCATGCGGAATGGAAGAGTTATGGCTTCAGGAAAGCTTCCATCCAGATTTCAGAAGGTCTGAGAGGCCAGACAGTGTGGCTCCAAGAGATCAATGTGTGAAGCTGTAAGGGTGAAGTCAAAGGTGCAGCAAAGACCCCAAAAGTGTAGAGAAGCCAGGAACATGGATCATCTGAGGAAAACTGCGATGGAGCACAGCCAGCTCAAAAGAGAAGTCATGGGAGCTATAACCACCAGCAGCACCTTAGGGGTAGAGCCACACAAGCACTTTCGAGTTCCTATCTTGCCACAGATTGCCTCGGATGCTCTTGGAACTATAGGACTTAATGTCTGACCTGCTGGATTTTGAACTTGCCTTGGTCCCATTCCTTTGTATCCCCATTTGACACTTTTGGAATGGAAATGTCTATCTTGTGCCACTGAATGCTGAAAGTGTCTAACTTTCTTTTCATTTTGCACAGGCACTCTCAGCTAAAAGTTTGCCTTATATCTCAGAGGAGATTTTTGACTTGGACTTTTCAGCAGTGCTGAAACTGTTAAGATTTTGGCACCTCTCGGAGACAGACTAAATGCCTTTTGCAAAAAGGGATGTACATTGAGTCTTTGGGGGGCCTAGGGAGGAATATTATGGTTTGTGTCTAGATGTCCCCTCAAAGCGTGAGGTCACAGCCCAGCGTGGTGGCGCTCGCCTTTAATCCCAGCACTCGGGAGGCTGAGGTAGGAGGAGTGTTGCGAGTTCGAGGACAGCTTGGGCTACAATGCGAGCGCAAGGCCAGCCTGAGCTACACAGTGCAACCCTGCCTCAAAAAACCAGGGCCGGGAGTTTGGCTCAGCAGCTTACGCGCCTGTCAGGCAGGCACAAGGTTGTCAGTTCAATCCCCGGTGCCGCAAAAAAAAAAAAAAAAAAAGCGTGAGGTCACAAGGCTTCTTTGGAGGTAGGCTGAATCTAGAGTGTATGATTGATTTGTAGTGCAATGCTGGGATTAAGGGTTCTGGGATTAAGGGTGTGAGTGCTACACCTACCCTAGGGTGGGTAGCCTGCATACAATATAAGGGGTAGAAAGAAACTTGTCTTCTCTCACTCCCTCCTCTCTTGCTTCTTTTGCTATCTTCTGCCACCATGTATGGCTGTCTTTCTGCTGTGTGCTACCCTGCTTTGGAACCAGCCGATAATGGGACAAAACCTCTACAAACTGTGCACTAAATAAACCTTTCCCCCTTTAAAAAAAGAAAAGAACAAACTAGTGTTGCAACTACCTTGAACAGTTTTCTGGATGTTTTTGGAAAGAATCTAAGTTATCCTGTCCTGAAGTAGACAGGAGAATGTTACCTATCCAAATCTTTTATTTATTTATTTATTTTTTGCGGCACCAGGGATGGAACTCACAACCTCGCATCGGCCAGACAGGCAGGCGCTTAAGCCACCAGCCAAACTCCCAGCCCTCCTATAAAAATGTTAACATTACCCAGATAAAAACATTGTTTCCAAGCATGGTGGTACACACTTGTAATCTTAGCACTCTGGGAGGCTGAGGCAGGAGGATTACAAGGTTCAACGCAACCCAGACAACTTAGTGAGACACTATCTCTAAATATATGTGCTGCTGCAGTGAGCACATCCTTATCTCAAAATAAAAAATGAAAAAAAGGTAGGGATGCAACTCAAGTACACACTATGTTTAATTCCCACACTGCATGTCCCCCCAGCACATACACACTTACTGCTTTGAAAGACCAATCTACAAAGCTGAGATACCAAGGCCACCAGGTACAAGAATCATTATAAGGTGAGGAAAGTAAACTGGCTTTCCAGTTTGGGATGCTACCCTAATTACAAACTTGGGTAAATCTGTTCCTACGATTACTGAAATTTTGCAACCATTTAAGCTTCATCTGTTTCAATAAAAAACCCAAGGCAGATCTAACACAAGATGACTTAGCAACCCAGAACCTAGTGTGAGGCTCTTCTAAGTTTTCCACTCGAGCTTAAAGCAAACAACTAACAAGAATATACTTAATAAAGAAACTTGAGTTCCCATGAAGACAGAGGGCAAAGCTGAATGCAACGCTACTCAGCTCTCTCCTTGGTGCTGAAGAAACTACTTCAAAGTTACATGAAGCACTGGGAATTTTAGCTCAGAGGTAGAGTGCTTGGCTAACAAACAAAAGGCCCTGGTTTCAATGCCCAACACTGTAAAAACATAGTAGTTACACTGAGAATTCAAAAGCCATTTCTATAATGTTGTTACCTCAGACTGTCTCCTTCAGGAAAAAAGAGAAATTTTAGTCTTTACAAAACTTTCCTCTTATTTCAAGGCCAACAACCTCAAATATTCCCACAGAAAAGTCATTCCTTATCATAAGATGAGCTTCATCTAAAATTTCTTTTTTTGTTGTTGTTTTCTGACACAGGGTCTCGCTGTGTGGTTCAGGCTGGCCTTTAAACCCACTATGTAGCTCAAGCTGGCCTTGAACTCACAGTGACCCTCCTGCCTCAGCCTTCCAAAGTGCTATGATTATAAGCATGTGCCACCACATCTCGCTTAAACTTTCTTCATCACATACAAAAGCAGGTTTTCCTGTGACTTTCACAACAAAAGTGCTCATATAATAAATTATTTCTCCAGAGATACTAATTTCTATATGGAAGAAAAACAGTAATTTTATAATAGTGAAGTACTAGCATACTAGGGGATCAAAGCTAGTATTATCAATATTGGGGCAGATAAACTGTGTGTCATCTGATATAATATACCAAAAAGGATTTATTAGTCCTGTGATAATCCTGTTGAACTGTCGAAATGCAGAAATCAAATATAATCCTGCAGAAACACAAGACAAACCCAACTCAGACACATTCTACAAAATAACAGCCCTATACTCTTCAGGAATAACAAAGTCACAGAAGATGAAGGCTGAGGAATTATTTCAGATTAGAGAGCTATAACAACTAAATACAACAAATACTCCCCGAATGGATTCTGGACTGAACTGCGGTGGGGTAGGAGGAAGAATTATAAAGAAATTGCTCAAAGCTGGGCATGGTGGCCCACACCTGTAATTCTAGCTATTTTGCACTGAGGTAGGAAGATCACAAGTTTGAGGCCAGTCTGGCCAACTCAGGAATACTATCTGAAACAATTTTAAAAGGGCAACATTGCATTTGTGAGGCACTGGGTTCAGTCCCTAGTATGACTAATAAATAAGCAAGTGGACAAATAAAAGTAAAAAATAAAAAGAAACCATTAGGACCACCAATAAAATATTAATAAGAACAGAGGAACAGATAATAGTATTGTATCACTGTTAAAGTTCCTAATATTTATAACATCAGTGTAAATGTATATGGAGAATGTCCTTATTCTTAGAAAATACATAGAAAGCCGGGTGTGGTGGCTCACACCTATAATCCCAACACTTAGAATACTGAGGCAGGAGGATCACTGCAAATTCAAGACCAGCCTGGGCTACAAAGCGAGCTCAAAGCCAGCCTGAATTGCATAGCAAGACCCTGTCTCAGAAAAAAAAGAAAATATAGAGATGCCATCCTGAATCTGGGAGGAGCACATCACAATCAAGAAAAAGCCAACTGACCCTTCTGGTAGCTGTGCAAGCCCAGGAAGAGAGAAGTCACATTGCCCCTCCCTGTGAGCCAACCGGCACAAGCTGAGAATCAAGCAGCACCGCCCCCCCACCCAAGCAACCAGCTGGTTCGGAGGACAGACTGAGTTGATAGCAACTGAGATACAGAAACAACTCAATGCTTACATTATTTGATTAACTTTGCAGGCCTGGGGCCATTAGTCTGAGCATCTACTTAAGAGGATGGCAGTATGCAATATAGCAAATATGGGGGATTTCCTTCCGTCTTGTTTTTGAAATCCAATACTGTTCTCAATGTTTTGCTTTGTTCTGATTCACTGTTTTGTTTTATTCAATGCTCTGCTTTGATTGGTTTTATTTTGTTTTATTTGATTTTACTATGTCTGATGGAATGGACAACTATTGTTAAGACAACAAGATATATGGTATCCATTGTTGATTCCCTATTATCCTGCTTCAAAGTTCTGTACCACTCTCACAGCTTTGTTTTGATTGGCTTGACTCTGCTTTGTTTTGTTTGGGTTTTATTATCTTTAAAATAAAAGAAAATACATTGAAGTATTTAGGAAAAAGTTCAGCATAGTCTCAAATTAAGCCTAAAAATGGTGGAGAAAAAAAAGTACACATGTATATAATTAAAGCTAATGAAGTAAACAATTGCTAAGGACAAAGCATGTATGGCACATCTTAAATTATTCTTGTTATATATTTTTAAAAATTTTTCAAATCTGAATTAAATTTAGACTCACAGAAAAAGCACAAAAATAGTATGTTTTTATAGTTCTTTCCCTGCTTCCCTAATTTTAGCATCTTACATATAATAACAGAACAATTAAGAAAAAGAAAGTAACACTGGTACATTATTACTAGTATTATTCATTCATTCATTCATCCATCCTTGCTTCAAGGTTGGCCTCGAACTTGTAGTGGTGGGGACTGAATTCAGGACCTTGTGAATGCTAAGCAGTGAACTATATCCCAAGGCCCCTGGTACAACATTATTAACTAAGCTATATGTCTTACGTCAACAAATTTTCCACTGATACCCTTTCATTATTCCAGGATTATTTGCAAGATCCTACATTAGAACTGTCTGTTTTTCTCTATAATCTCTTTGGGTCAGTATTTCCTAAATCTTTCTCCTTTATACTGTTGACTCTTGAAAAATATGACTCAGTTATGTCCCCTAATTTGGCTTTTTCTGGGTTTTTTTTCCCCAAGATTAAAATGAAGTTACAGTTCAAGGCCAGCCTGGACACATAGTGAGACACTGTGTCAAATGAACAAACAATTACAACAAAAAGGTGATGAAACTGTGAGAGATCGACAACCATCTCAAGTTCTTGTTCCAAGTGAAAGCGGATTTGAGAAGAAACTTTAGTAGCTCTAAATGGGTTAGCAGACTGCAAATAAATGCACAAGTTCTAAGCAAAAAAAAGTTACACATTTTGCAAGAATGTCACAGAAACAATGTGTTACTCTCAGTGCATCACATCAAGGAGTTTGTGGTGCCACAATTTGTTGTTTGATTTTTGTGAAAGGGTCTCGCTATGTAATTCAGACTGGCCTTGAACTACGTAGCTCAGGCTGGCCTCAAACTTGCAGCAATCCTCCTGCCTCAGCCTTCTGAGTAATGAGATTATAGGCATGCACCACCATGCCCAGAAATGTCAGGATTTACAGGATAAAGTTATGCATATTTTGAATACCTAGCTAAGATATACAGGGCTGGTGTTATATAGCTCAGTAGTAAAGCACTAGCCTAGAACAAACAAGGTCCTGAATTTGCTATCCAGCATTTTGTTTGAGTTTTGTTTTGTCTTGTTTTTGAGACAGACTGGCCTTGAACTCACTATGGCCTTAAACTCACGATGATTGTCCTGCTTCAGCCTCCCAAGTGCTGGGACTATATGCATGCACTATCATACTCAGAACTATCCAGCACTTTAAGTCACTAAGTTGCACATGCTAGACCCAAACTTAGAATCCTCTTGCCCCAGCCTCTTAGAGAGGTGGGATGACAGACAGCCTCCACTACACCTGGCTTATCGTCATTATTAAAATAAAAGACAGTCTATGTGCTCTGTGAGTGGCACAGAAATTCAGAAGGTGAGGTTATTCATTAATTTGTTTGCTCTTTCAGCAAACCTGAAGCTTAAGCACTAATCACCAAGCTCCTGGTCTAGCTCATTGCCCTTTGTCTATGAGCTTCCAGCATATGGGAGTTTTAAGCTCTGCCTCTGGTTTTTGTGTATTTTTTAAATGTAACCAGTCTCATGAATTCTGACCAAATTTTAGAAAAAAGTTAACTGTAGACAACACTACTCAGCAATGTCTAATTAAACACATTAGTTTCCTTTCTGACCGCCTATCTGTCATGGATGCAGCTGATACAGCTTCTTCTCAGAAAGTGTGGAAAGAAAGCATTCTCCTGCACCACTGGCTAACAGGCATCTGCAGTCCTTACCTTCGGTAGCTCTTTTTTCACAATGCTGAGCCACACTTTCCTGCGACGAGCATTAAGCTGCTCAATGGATAAGTGCTTCTTCTTGGTGCCAGGGGGAGGTGCATCATGAGAAAACTTGGCAAAAACTTTGGCCTGATGGTGGTGATGACGAGGGGATTCTTCAGAAGAAAGCTCTTCATCTCTTCGTCTCTTTTTCTTCACCTTTTTCAACTTGGCTGCAAAGGAAACAGATGCTCAAAGGCTGGATCTCTCCCCTTACACAGGAGAGAGTCACAGTACATCCTCATCACTTTAAGAAAACTCTAGTTGCTCTCCTCGTGCTACCCCAGTTGGCCAATGTGTCTCTCTGTATCGATTCAGGCCCATAAATATTCCAAGAGAAAGATCTCACTAACTTGGAAAACAACATTGGATACTCTCCACTTTACATCAAAGAGAAATACAGAATAAAATCCAAGACCCAAATTTCTGTTGAACTCAACACTAGCAAAAGAGGTTTACAAAACATCACTGGGCTCAAATAACGGTCAAAAGGAAAGAAATGTAACTTCTACCTGGTGGCACGGTGAAGAAGCTACAGAAAAGGGGCAAGAGAAAAATAACCCATAGGTGTATATGACACTCAAATATGTGAGAAAAAAATCATACATGGAATGAAAAATTATGTCAGTTTGACAGGACTGGAGGATAAGAAAACACAGAATATAAAAAGGATGGGTGGGGGACAGGAAAGAAGGCCAAAACAAGGCTTTTTGAGTAAAGTTCATACCTTCAAGGGAAAAAAAATCTGCATTACATAGTTTAAAACTTTCCCTTCCTGTGTCCTCCTGGTTTCCAGCTGCTCAGAGCTCAGTAAGGAAGGAAGGACACTTCCTGACAAACATGCAAACACTACTGAAGACCATCAGGAGGTATCCATTTTAAATTGCCTCAGACAGCAACAACTGTAATTTATCCAGAACGCTTCAGGTTATTCTTCATATTTCCCTATGCAGAACCAACTGTTTCCTATCCAGAACACTGTTAACATTGGGAGAGAATTTAAAAGTAAAAAGAAATAAACTAACTGGCCTAAACTTTTGGTTAGGAATCTGTAGTTCCTAAATCTTTCTAATTATAAGAAATACCATAAACCAAATGTGAAAAAAGGCAAACAATACTACTAATTAGAAAGGGGGAAGCCTACGATTGTTCAGATTAAACATATTTCTACTATTTCTATACTGTATACTATGTCTAAAATCCAAAAGTACCAGCAGGCCACAAAAAATTCTGAAACTAAGAATGAATAAATGTGCAAGGCAGTTCAGCATGCTAACCTTTAAGCTTCTTGTCCTCCTTGAATTTCTTTTTTCTGGGTCCAAGTAAGTGCCGCTGCTGCTCATAGAAGGGGTCATATGTTGAGAGCAGACCTGCACTGTAGTACTGGTATTGCTGTAACTGAAGAAAGCAAAGACTGTGATGGGCTTGTATTTTACAGTGCAGTCTTCAAGTCATATTTAATAAAGAATGCTAACCCAAAGGAAATCACAGCTCTTAAATATTCTTCCCAATAGAGACCAACAGGAATTTAATATATTGGAAAATTT
This sequence comes from Dasyprocta punctata, assembly GCA_004363535.1. Lineage (NCBI taxonomy): Eukaryota > Metazoa > Chordata > Mammalia > Rodentia > Dasyproctidae > Dasyprocta > Dasyprocta punctata. The sequence continues at coordinate 20,426 of RJWM01033335.1, forward strand.
TCTTAACTTCAAAGTAAAATGGGTTCAACTGCTATGCATAGGACAGGCTGCTGGAAAAATTTAGGAAAACAAAACTTTCCAGCTTCTGAATTTTTGCAGAGTATTTACTTATTCCTCACATACGTTTGAGATGAAATTAATTTCCTACAAAAAGGTCTTCCCATGGAAATTTGTCAACAAGAAATAAACCATATTTCTATGATCAATTAGGTCAC
>RJWM01033336.1:0-20616 GCA_004363535.1 Dasyprocta punctata
CACCACTCCAACCCTGTTGACCTTGGTGCTGCTCCCCTCTCCAATTACCTTGATTTGATTGATGCTGCTCCCCTCCCCCCTTCTCCTGTGACCCTGCCGGCCCCTCCCCCTCCTCCTCCTGTGACTTGGCCCAGCAGAGATCACTTCTCATCTTCCTCTGCCTGCCTTGCCTTCCTTACCCCTTTCCCTATCCTCCACCTTTCTGACCTTCCTCCTCTTGACCCTTCCCAATTTTCCTCCTCCTCGTCTTCGCCGTTATCCTCTCTTTCCCCTGATGCCTCCTGGGGCCTGTTCTGACCCTGCCCTTCCAATTCCCACCCCCAACCCTCACCCTAGTGACCCACATCAGTGGGAGCCTGGGTAGGCAAGGTGAAGTCACTCAGGTACTTGGATTTTATTTCCACAGCCTGCAGAGTGCAATGGAGGAGCACAGTGTGGTGTCCCAGCTCAGGGAAAGGACTGTTCTGTTGCAGCCTTAGTCCACATCCTCAGAGCCAGTCCCTGGGTGAGTTCATTCCTGAGGAGCCCTTGCATTCACAAGTCTGGGCCACCATCTTCTAGGACGTCAGCCTTCCACAGAACTCTGGGGTTTGGGGGTTGGGGATGTGGCTCAGTGGCAGAGCTCTTCCCTTGCATGCACAAGGCCCTGGATTCGATCCCCAACAGCAAAAAAAAAAAAAAAAAAAAAAAAAGTGTAGGGTTAGGGTTTAAGATTGTGGTTGGAAGAAAAGGGTTTAGGATTTGTGGTAAGGGTTGGGTCAGTGATGGCAAAGCTTTTAGAGATGAGTGCTAGACTGTAACCCAAAACCTACTTATTTATTGCAAAATATCAGCAGTACAATTAAATCTGAATTACTGAGCTTTTAGTTAGAGAAAACAACTCACGCATCAACGTATTTTGTCTTAAAAGAAAAATAAATAGTATCCATGCCATAGGTTCATAACCATTGGGTTAGGCTTCAAGGCTTTTGGTTTAGGGTAAAGGTTTGGAGTAGGCCCAGGCTTAGGGTAAGATATAGGGGTGGTAGTAGGAGTAAAATTAGAGGTTTTGAGGTGTGTGTTAAGAAATAGGGGATTAGGGTTAGTGGGGTGTGGTAAGACTCAGAGGCTCAGGGTTAACATAGGGTTAACTGGTAAGGTTTGTAGGGATTAGGATTTTTGTTCAGGGTATTGCTCTGGTTATTTTCTCATGTGAGGGCTGTAATTGTTTTATGCTATTCACACACTTGTGCTAGTGTGTTTTCTTTATAATTTTTAAAAATACTTTCCACTTGCAACTGCTTAGTCTTTCAGGAGGATTGGAATGAGAATATAATCTGTTCAGTGGTGATTGGTACTGGATGAAATAGGTTGGATATTTATGTTCTGCATAGGGTCTCATGGATTCAGTGTCATATTTACAATGAGTGCACTAACCTAACATTTGGGATGAACTTGAGTCAGTACAATGAGGCTGACTTTATTCAAGTGAAATAGTGTTAACTTGGTAAAGACTCATCACTCTGTGCTGCTCCTGGACTCTCGGGGACTGCAGCTCCCGTGGGGTCTTGGTGAAAGTGCGTGGTGGAGCCGGGCGTGGTGGTGCACGCCTTTAATCCCAGCACTCGGGAGGCTGAGGTAGGAGGAGCGTTGTGAGTTCGAGGCCGGCTTGGGCTACAACGCGAGCGCAAGGCCGGCCTGAGCTACATAGTGCGACCCTGCCTCAAAAAACCAGGGCCGGGAGTTTGGCTCTGTGACTTAAGCGCCTGCCTGGCAGGCATGAGGTTATGAGTTCAATCCCTGGTGCTGCGAAAAAAGAAAAAGAAAGTGCGTGGTGCTTGCAGGAGTGCTACTTCCTCATTCTGTGTAATTATTTGGGGCTTTTCTGAGTAACATAAGATGTAACTTTGCAGCCTAGGCATTTAATATGTAATGATAAAGCTTTGTCTTTGCTTAAAATTTATAGACATAGCTAGCCACTTCCATACTGGAGATCAAGAAGATGCGCATGAATTTCTGCAGTACACTGTTGATGCTATGCAGGAAGCGTGCCTAAGTGGCAGCAATGAGTGAGTACACGTCATTTCTTCAGTTTATATCTGTGGCTTATCACGCTTGTTTTGCCTTTTGTGTTCAAAATACACAGATCAGTTTGCTTTACCCTTTGGTTTTGCGTTGTCTCTTCCCCACCTGATTTGCATTATTTTAAAGTGACTAAAATTTAAAAAGATGTGCTTACTATCACAATTTGAATTTGTTCAATTGTAGATGTCAGGAAATGAATATTGGTTTTGCTGTTCTTTAATTTCTGTGTGTCAGGATGCCTTGGCGGTTGTAAAAGTACCTGCCTCATCTTTCTAATTGTGTCACACATTTTTTTCTGTTGACCTCCAGCCTAATAAATGTTTCCCACCTCCTCCTCTCTCTCTCTCTCTGTCTCTGTCTCTCTCCATCGGTTACCAGTTTCTATGGCTTCTTCCTAAAATCTAAATGCAGACTCAGGAGTAAGATGGGCGAGACAGCTATGTAACACTCCTAACCCACCCGCTACTGCCCACGCACCTGGTACCGATAGCTCCCTTTGCATTTCACTGGCTGGCCAGGACTTCAAGGTCTGGATGATGACAGACTCTGCCTTCCTTACCTTCCCCAAGTCCCCCACGGGGTCACAAGGCTGCTGCGGTGTCTTCCTCCTGCTGCTTTGCTTCAGAGCCAAATTCCTGCCTTGATTTCAAAGTCTTTTCATAATTTAGCTCCTTCGGTTCTCCTCTCCAGACCGTCACTGTGTCCCACCAGGCAGGGCCGATCGCTGGATACCACACAGACTGACTTTTCATTTTCTGTGGCTCTTTTCTCTGAATTCTTGTTCTTTTATAAATATACATGCTTTTAAAATCTAGCCATAGCATTCATAATTTTGCAGAATTCTTATATCACTGTTGTGACTTTTTCAGATTTGACAGACACACCCAGGCCACCACACTAATTGGCCAGGTGTTTGGAGGATACCTGAGATCTAGAGGTAAGTTTTTGTTCACAAGTCAATAAAGTGACAAATGCATGTGGTGTGAGAATGCAAATAGTAGAAATAAGGAAAAGCCAAGATTCCCTCCTCCTCCCCGGAGGCAGCCCCTGTTCCAGGTCCTGGTATATCCTTCTGGTAGTTTCTTATTCATCAGCAAACTGAGAGCCGACTCTAGAATACTTTTGTTTGTCCCTTAACATTAGTAGTAATCTTTCTACTTGAGCACATACAGGTCTAACAGGCTCTTTCATAGCTGCAGTGGTGTCCATTTGTTTTACTCTCCTATCGATGGATACTTTGCTCTCTGTTCTGTTGGTACCATGTAACAGTGTACGTGATAAACTCTTAATATTAGAAGGTTTTTTTGCAGCCCAGAAAGGCAAGTATTAGAATTTAAATTGTAAGATGTATTTGAGATTTTAATAGTGACACGCTGTCATTCTAAGGGTTCATACCAGTTTATATTCCATCCAGTAATGTACAGGGGACCAAATTCATAAGACCTTTTCCTACATGATGTATAAGATTAACCTTTTTCCCAATGTAGAAGGAGAAAAGTTATACTTTTCTTTGACTTTGAAATAGTATTTGTGTTCTGTAATTTCAATACTTGAGGCTGTCATAATGATTACACTTTGCTTATCTTTTTCATTTTACTTTTATTTCAGTCAAAGGTTTAAATTGCAAGGGTGTTTCAGATACTTTTGATCCATACCTGGATATTACCTTGGAGATACAGGTAAATTTAACAGTTTTTGTAGTGGTCAAGTTTTAAATCTTTATTACTCTTTGGCTTTTCACTTAAGTAAATCTTAATAAAACCAGGGTTTTAGCTAGACTTGGTGATGCATGCCTGTAATTCCAGCACTCAGGAGGCTGAGGCAAGAGAATCCAAGTGAATTAGGGGCCATCCTAGCCTACAAAGTGAGTTCAAGGGCAACCTGAACCATATAGTGAAACCCTGTCTCAAGAAAGACCAAAAAAGAAAAAAAGAAAGAATGAAAAGAAAACCAGAGTTTTTTCTGTTCTTTTCTTTCTTTTCTCTTTCTTTCTTTCTTTTTTTAATTTTTTGAGACAGAGTCTCACTATGTAGTCCAGGTTAGTCTTGAACTCACTATGTAGCCCAGACTGGCCTCAAATTTGTGGCAATCCTCCTGTCTCAGTCTTCCAAGTGCTGGGATGACAGGCTCATGGCACCATGCTTGGCCATCAAACAAGGTTTTTGATACCTATATTAGCAAATCTTAGATGGCTCTTATTCTTTAGTAACTGTTTTAACATCTTTCATTTTCTGAACTGTATTTTTGTTATTCTCAAACTTTTATTTTTCTGATTATAGATGTAATGCATGCTTATGATGCAAAAGACAAATATTGCAGATCTATGTAAAGTCTACCTCTCAGGATTAATGCTCTTAGTCATTTGATATACACTGCACCAGAATAGATTAGATGCTTTTTATAAAAATAAGATTATGAACAGGGCACAGTGATGCATGTCTATAATCCTGGGACTCTGGGAGATTCAAGCAGGAGGATCACAAGTTTGAACCCAAACTAGACAATGTAGTGAAACCCTGTTTAAAATAAAAATCAGGAAAGGACTGGGAATTTAGATCAGTATCCTGAATTGATCCCCAGAATTGCAAAAAAAGAAAAAAATGAAACTAGACCTTTGTGTATCACCATACACTAAAGTCAAAATGGATCCAAGATCTAAATATTAAAACAGAAACACTAAATCTACTGGAAAAGAAAATAGGTAGAAATCTTGTTGGCAGGCACTTCATGAACAAAATCCAGACTGTTTGAGAAATGCTACAAAGGATAAACAAATAGGATCTAACCTTATTAAAAAGCCTTTGCATAGCAAAAGAAATCACCAACAGAGTGAAAATGCAACCCACAGAGTGGGGAAAAACTATAGTCAGCTGTCTCTCAGGCAAAAGACATATATCAAAATATATAAAGAATTGAAAAAAATTAGACCCCCCAAATTCAAAGACCCATACCAAAAGTGGGCATCTGAGATGAATCCATATATTTCAGGTAAGGAAATACAAATAGAAAATAAATATATGAAAAAATGTTCAACATCATTGGTCATTCAAGATATGCAGATTAAAACAACAGTGAGATTCCATCTCACCCCAGAAAAACATGACCGTCATCAAGAAATCAACCAATAACAAATGCTGCTGGGGCTGGGGCGGGGGGAAGGTACCCTCTCCACTATGGAACCACAGTGGAGATCAGTGTGAAGATTTCTCAAAAAACTAGGACTAGAGGTCCCATTCAACCGAGCTATTCTCCTTCTGGGTATCTTCTCAGAAGAATTAAAAACATCATACCACAGCCATATATGTGCACCCGCATTTATAGCAGCACAATTTATAATAGCTAAATTTTGAAAACAACCCAAATGCTCATTAACTGAGGAATGGCTAAAAAAAGGTGTGCATTTTTATGCAGTATAGTACTACTCAGCCATAAAGAAGGATAAACTTCAGACTTTTATAGGTAAATGGATGCAATATGAGACCATGCTCATAAGTGAAATAAATCAGACTCACACTGTGAACATCATATTATCTCCCTAGTTTGAGAAGCTGAAAGAGTAAATAAGATCCAAAATGTACAATAGATATTGTGCAGTGGGAACAAACTATTCCAAAGGAAAGAGAAAATTCGATGGGGGAAAGAGGAAAGAAGGAAGGGAAAAAGAAAAAAAATATATATATACACAAAATAGGATAGTTACACTACTAATTTCTCTTAGTCCATTGAAAAGAAAGTTTTGTGCTTATATTGTTTGATCAATTTTTCATACCTATATCTTGTAATCTGAGTGACTACTTTGAAGGTGACAACAAGCAATACGGTAATCACTGTTGCTCTCCTGTTGTCTTATTTTGAAAATTTGTGTCACTATTTGTATTGTTTTTTCTCTTTAAAGTTTTTCGGCCGGGGATTTAGCCCAGTGGCTCAAGCACTTGCCTGGTGAGCACAAGGTCATCAGTTCAATCCCTGGTACCAAATAAATAAATAAATAAAATTTTCTTTTAAAAAAAAATTTTAAAAAAGCAATTATACCTTTGTCTATTTGTCCACGTGCTGTTTTCATTTTCTCCTGCTCGGACACCTTCCTCATCAGCGTGTTTGGGCAGTTGGCGGTGCCCAGTAGGTGGATATAACTCCTTGTTGCTTTTCACTTTTACAGTATTCGAAGTAAAGCTGCATGAGCCCCCTCCTTACATATTTTTGTTCACTTTAATCCGCTTGTTTTTAATTGGAGTGGGGGTATTCATCCTAAAGAAAAAAAATTTTGTGTGTGGCACCAGGGATTGAACCCACCAGGGCCCTCTGCCACTTAGCCACATTCCCAGCCCATTGTAAAAAAAAAAAAAAATTTTTTTTTTTTTTGAGAGTGGATCTAAGTTGCTCAGGCCGGACCCAAATTTGCAATCCTCCTGCTTCAGTCTCCCAAGTAGCTGGGAACTCAGCCACACCATACCCTAAAAACATTTTTTTCTCATAAAATTCTCATTTGTTTTTCTGAGTCTTCTGCTTGCTTGCTTGCTCTCTCTGTCTCTCTGACAGGGCGCAGTGACGTGCTTTTTGTGCTTTTTCCTCCCAGGGTGCTCGGAGTATTACCGAGGGATTGGAGCAGTTTGTGAAGCCGGAACAGCTAGACATATAAAACTGCTACCAGTGTAGCAAGTATGATGGGGGCGACTTGCAGTGCTGATTTGGCTGCTCCAGCTGGGGTGACAGGGAGCCTTGGTTTTAAAGAGCATGGCATATTTGAATGGCCCGCTAGGTGGCCTTAGCTTCTGGTGTCCTCTGGGAGACACTGGCCGTCTGTGCTCCAGAGGCCGGAACACAAAGTATGTGGGGGCTGCACTGTCTCAAGGTGGGCAGCTCTGTGCCCTTGGGGAACTAGTGCTGCCGCCCTGGATGCCTCAGCGCTGAGACAGGGTCAGTTAAGCAGCTTCTTCCTTGTCTTTCCTGTTAGACAGGACTGGAGGGAGGGTGGGGGTCACTTTCTCCCCCAAAAGTGTTGAGAATCTTTCTTAGTGGGTACCAGCGGTGTGAGGCAGTGTCGGCCAGCAGCCTCTGATTTACATTACTCAGTAATACATTTCCCCAGGCAGGCAAGGGAGTCTGTTTTCTTTTTTTTTTTTTTTTTTTTTTTTTTTTTGCGGCACCGGGGATTGAACTCACAGCCTCGCGCCTGCCAGACAGGCACTTAAGCTGCTGAGCCAAACTCCCGGCCCTAAGGGAGTCTGTTTTATGAATTCCTCTTTCACATGTTTTACGTAGATTTCCACTTTATAGTCAGGCGATACAGATATCTATATTAAAGAATGAAGTATTCAGTATTTGGGGGAAGGTGGTGCTTTTATTACCAAGACGAAGGATTTTTCCTGACACTTTTCATCTCTGTTTTTCCTTTTGGATCTGGGTAGGGTTTTGCTTTCACAGAATTATACCAGCGTAAAAAATCAAATCGTTTTCAGTTTATTTGAATTGAGTTAACCTATTATTTTCTTTTTCTGCAGGCCTGGGGGTTGAACTCCAGGCCTTATGCATGCTCGGCAAGCATTCTACCCCTGAGCTACACCCTAACTCGAGTTAATGTGTTTTTCACACCATCAGTGCCCTGTGCATCCTGATGTTTCAGAATTCTGCTTTTTTTCCTATCATACTGCTAGGCAATTTCCCCAAGTTTTATTTTCTGTTTTGTTTATTTTTTGTTTTTTGAAACAGGGTCTCTCTTCCTAGTTCAGGCTGCCCTTGAACTTACTATGTCATCCAGGCTGGCCTAGAACTCATGGCAATCCTTCTGCCTCAGCCTCCCCAGTGCTGAGATTATAGGCGTGTTCCTCCACGCCTGGCTACCCACAGTATTTTAAAATATTTTTACTGTTTGTTTGGAATCTTAAATGATGTTCCTCATTTATTATCATTGTTTTGGAATCTTAAATTAGGGTGTTTCAGAGAAAAGCAAGGGAAAGACTAAAACGTAAAAAAATTCACACATTAATCTTCTTAATCTTTTGCTTCTGTTTACTTCAAGGTGCAAAATGAGGGTTCCAGCTTCAAAGAAGTTCACCATCCATAGGCCATCCAATGTTCTTATTCTTTGTCTGAAGCGCTTTGCAAACTTGACCGGTGGAAAAATTGCTAAGGTTCGTAGATGATGTTATCAATTACCTTTTCTGTGGAGCCACCGCTTCAGTGCCAGTAGCTGTTAAGGATTACTAAATTACCTAACTGAACCATTTTGTTGATTGACTTTCTGAGCTTTTCTTGCATTGCATAGCAGAAAAAAGTCAACGAATTGAGCTAAGAGTTTGGTCTGTGTGCTTCCAAGTGTGTATGTTTTTACTGTACTCTTGGGGAATAATCTGTTTAGTGATAAAACTGGGAGCTCTTCTCTGTGTTTGGGCTTCATGGTCAATCCTTCGGTATCCAAGGTAATGAGCAGATACAGGGAGAGCTTGTACAATTTGAAACCCAAAGAGGATTTCCTCCCTAGATCTTACCTCTCTTTTATTCATTTTCTTATTTATTGTTTTCTGATTTTTCACTTAACACTGAATTTTCCTATTTTTGTCCCACATGCTCAAGTTTGAAAGTGGTCCAGAATTCAGTTCAAAGCCAGGCAGGGTTCACTCAGGAAGCTAAGGCAGGAGAAGTATGAGTCTGGGGTCATGCTGGACTATTACGGAGTTGAAAGCCAGCCTGGCCTACACTGTGAAGTCTTTATTTCAAGAAACAAATAAAAAATGCAGTGACTTAGAAGAGGAAATAACTAATACATTCTTAAATTATTGGAAGTTGCCTGGCATGATGGCATATGCCTGTAATCCCTGCACTAGGGAGGCTGAGGCAGGAGGACTGCTGCTGGTTCAAGGTCAGCTTAGGCTATGTAGTGATTTCAAGGCAGGCCTGAACTATGTAGTAAGACCCTGTCTCACAAAACCAAAGTAATTAATGAAAATTAAAATAATTGGTAGTGACTGTGCAGAGTTGTCATTTTGTGACTTTTGCATCTCATGGATTTGAAGAATACACTTAATGTAGATCCTTACTTGTTTAAGGAAAATAAAGACAGTGAGAACGCCTCACCTACCCTTAGATCAGGTGTCCTCCAGCTTGTGTCCTTTTTCTTTTTTGGCACTGGGGATTGAACTCACAACCTCATACCTGCCAGACAGGCACTTAAGCCACTGAGCCAAACTCCCAGCCCTAGTTTTTTTGAGGCAGGGTCACACTATGTAGCTCAGACCGGCCTTGTGCGCGTGGTGTAGCGTAAGCCTACCTCGAACTCACAGTGCTCCTCCTACCTCAGCCTCCGGAGTGCTGAGATTAAAGGCATGCACCACCGTGCCTGGCTGGGGTTGTGTCCTTTGAAATGTGATTCAGTGCACTGGGTTTCTGCTGGAACAGCACTGTGTTGTGTTGTGTGGGTCTCCTGGGACGCCCTAAATATCCGACACCTGAACATGCAGGGCCTTCTGTACGTTTAGAAATAACATTCCTTTCTCCTTTGTCCATTTCTGTTTAGGATGTGAAATATCCCGAATATCTCAACATTTGGCCATACATGTCTGAAACAAACAGAAAACCCATTGTTTACGCTTTGTACACAGTGCTGGTCCACTTTGGATACAACCACCGTGTGGGCCATTACTTCTGTCACGTAAAAGTAAGCCGTGTGGGTTTTGTTCGTTGCTTTTACAGACTCTGTAAGACAACCAGCACTAGTGTTCTTTGTGGGGAGAGGTGGGAGTTTTACAATGAAAGTGTGAATGCATCTTTTTCTTATTCTTTTCCCTCTGTCCTTGTTAACCTAACAAAATCTGATCTTTCACTCTTATTGGCTGTCTTTTGCAGGCTAGCAATGGCCTGTGGTACCAGATGAATGACTCTGAGGTATCTCCCAGTGATATTCGATGTGTACTAAAGCAACAAGCCTATGTCCTATTTTACATCAGGTGTTGTCATGAAAACAAGCTATCAAATCTTCTGCAATGTCACTTCTTCTCGCCCACATTCAATTCAGTTTTGAGGACTTTTTTTTTTTTTTTTTCTTTTTGGTGGTACTGGAAATTGAACTCAGAACCTTGTGCTTGCCAGGCAGGCACTTATGCCACTGAGCCATATCCCTGGCCCTTGAGTTATTTTTTAAAAACCAGAGTTTAAGGTTTATCCTGACTCATGGGTGGAGAGTCAGGAGGCCACTTCTGAACGCGGAGTATGAGCTTGCGTTAGCTTCCAGCCCTTTGGCACTCAGTGCTGACAGAGGCAGAGGAAGGGAAAGGTGACGACTGAGGGGGTGGGGTGGCGGCTTACGATGCTGGCAGCAAACGGAGTGGACCTGGGGATGTGGAGGCCATGGGCAGAGGGCTCAGGAAGGGTGCTCTGAGCACCCTACATGGTCTCACCCAGCACCTCCCCAGTGCTGAGCAGTTAGGCATCAGCCTGGCACCCAGCACCTCCCCAGTGCTGAGCAGGTACCAGTTAGGCATCAGCCTGGGCTGGGACCAGCAGTTGGGTTGATCCTGCTGTAGCTGCAGACTGACTGACAAATTCCACTTTTGAAAAACAAAAATCTGATGAGTACTCCACAGTGTTCCCCGCCCCCCTTTTTTTCCACTCTGGGACTAGAACCCAAAGCCATGAGCAAGCTAGGCAAACACTACCACTGAGCCACACTGCAGCCTCCAAGGTGCCCCTTTTAAATATGGTAGCTTCAAGTTACGAATACCCTTAAATGTTCAACAATGGCAGAACGATGTGTTGAAATGTTTTACAGTTGTTAAAATTTTTTCTTTTCTTTTTTGAGACAGTCTTAGAATGTTGCCCATCACCTGCTAAGAGTGATTGCTATAAACCTTTTTTTAATGCTTTGGGAAAGTGGTGACTGTATATGGAGGGAAAGCAGTTTGAAATATTTAACACTGGTGTTGGGCGAAAGATGGGGAGATGGTCTATCCAATCAAGGGGGAACTATCAGGGGACACAATTTTTCCCCTATTTTTTTGGACACACTAAGTTTTCCACAATGGTATGCTTTTTTAATTTATAAACACAAACAGAAAAAATATCTTGATAATAGTATCATCAGAATAGAGTTTAAAAATACCATATCCTTTACACCTAGCTACCCTGGTGTCCTGAGCTGAGCACCCCGACACTGACCTACACCCCTAAAGCAGCTAGTGCATCGTATGGCTCTGTGCAGTGTGACTTAGAAGCAGCATCTTTGCTGTCAGCGTCTTGCAGAGGGTCTGAGTTTGTAAATCAGTCTCTACTATGATGCCCTTCACCATCCTAAGCCCTCTCATGCTTTGTCCCTAGGACCAATGATGTAAAATATGGGAGTGAATTCACTACTCCTTCCACCCGTTGCCCCGGCCAGTCCTCTCCTCGCCCGATCACCAGTCAGTGGGTTGTCACCAAGAAGCAGGCTGCACCAGGGTCTATCGGACCACAGCTTCCCTCTCACACGGGGAAGGTAACACTTCAGAGGCGGCGTCTGATTTTTACCTCACTCTAAGGGTCTATCCTCAGACCCTCAGACTAAATTGCAGTGGTTCATGTCCTGTCTATACCTAGATTTCTTGTCAAAAATGTTTAATCAGACTCTTTATTTCAAAATGTTAAATATATGGGAATCTCAATAAGAACAGAGTAATCGAGAGGAACATGTGGTGTGAGTGTATTAAAAGTTAGCACCCACTGTGGACTTGGCCTCCACTCAGGGCTCAGATAGTTTTTAACTCACGTGAGACATCAGGAAAGTGATCCTGTTGCAAGGACACTTTATGTGCACATAGCTGTCTTAGGAGTGTGCTGTTTTTCCATCTGCTGTCCCCGGGAGTGTGATCGTGCCCATGTGCCTGTGTGCCCAAGGGGCATGATGTGATCTACAGGGCAGGGCCTCCCTCCAGAGTCCCCGGGACCCCACGCCCAGGCCATCTGCAGCTTGAACCGCACTAGGTCGTTGCTGCTGTCAGGTTTGACAGCTGCTCACATTTTACAGTCGATGCTGGACTACATAGTGAGTTTACAGCCAGCCTGGCCTACATAATGAAGTCCTGTTTCAAAAAACAAATTAAAAAATGTAGTGAGTTTGAGTTTGAGTTTGATTTGAATTATCAGATTATCTAGTTGAATGCTTTTCTGGGGAGACATGGGGCTCTGTTTCAGTGAAATTTCAGTTCGTGGCGCTTAGAGCAACAGAGCTACGCAAGTAGAATGCTGAGGCCTCACTGGGTGGCGGCAGCAGCTGTAGCCTCACATGCAGCGCCTGAAGCGGCCCTTCCTTCTGCCCATGTGCTTTCTCCCTGGCTTGGAGGCCAACACGCTGCCCTGCTTCTGTCTGCATAGCGGTGACCTCCCAGGAAAGCCAGGCAAGGGGAACTTATGTGAATTCGTGCCAGGGCGGTTGTGTTCTGACAGACATGTGTGTCCTGTGTGTGGATTAATTTCCAGAAAATTACGGCCCGTGAAAGGTGCATGTGGGTAGAGCAGAAGAAAGGAAGGGGCGGTGTTGGTGATTTGTGTAACTTGTCAGTCACAAGGCCAGAGTGGGAAGGCCGTGGGCCAGAGCAGGCTCTGACTGCAGTGCTGACCTGGCCGTGGCTTTCTTCCCCGCAGAATTCACCTCACCCAAATGGGACCAGGCCACCAAAAGGCACACAAACACTTCCATATCAAATTCTAATGGAAGTTCCAGTGTCAAAAGGGCTAGTCTTGTTAATACTTCTGACTCTGTTCAAAGCTGGTCAGTTAACAGCCCCTCTGAGATTCCAGAACAGCTTCAGAAACAAAAGATCACCATCGGTATTCATAACAGCTTGCCTGTTTCCCAAGCTCAATCTCAGCCTAATGTTCACAGCAGTTCCTCGGAGGCCACTAACCTTCCTAGTGCCATCACCTGTCCTGCGATGCAGACTACCTCGAATGTACCCACACTGTCAGTTTCTCGCAAAGTAGCAAAACCACTCTCCCCAAGAGAGTCCTTCTCCAAGCCAGTAATGAATGTGAAGTCCCAGGTGAGCTCCAGTGTGCTGGCTCCCTATGGTGCAGAGGCAGAGTCCCAGGGCCTGGCTGAGGAGAACAGCATGGACAGGACGGACCCTGCTCCCTCTGCTGGCCGTGAGTCCAAGAGGATGCGGCCCCGCCATAGGAGCTTCAGGAACCTATCCCTCTAAATGGTGCTAACAGCCGGGCGTGGTGGCGCACGCCTTTAATCCCAGCACTCGGGAGACTGAGGTAGGAGGAGCGTTGTGAGTTCGAGGCCTGCTTGGGCTACAACACGAGCGCAAGGCCAGCCTGAGCTACATAGTGCGACCCTGCCTCAAAAAACTAGGGCTGGGAGTTTGGCTCAGTGGCTTACACACCTATCTGGCAGGCATGAGGCTGTGAGTTCAATCACTGGTGCCGCAAAAAATAATAATAATAATAAATAATAAATGGTGCTAATAGTACAGACAGCGACCCCAAAGAACACAGTCTATCATTTGAGGGTTCCAGTTGCCAAGTCCAGCCTGCCTTAGGCTCAGGAAATTCCTTTTCTGAAGCAAATGGTCTTGGGGGGAGAGACTTGGCTCTGACTGTCATCTGTGGCCCGTTCACTCAGCCAAATTTCAGTCAGCACGGAGCTCAAAGCCAGTGTTGCACTCAAAGTCTTTGTGTTTTATTGTAGTTAATACCTGCTTCCTCACCTTCTCTGGAAGACAAACTCTTCAAGGCCTTCAGACTCAGTGACAAAGTAAAAGGCTCAACAGATGAGACAAGGTAAAATAAGAATAAATTCAGAAGTGAACTTCTCAGTACAAAATCAAATTGTGGATGTGTCACTGTTTTTACTCTGTAAAAGTGTTACTGTGAACAATCTGAGCCCTCAGATGATTTGAAAAATAACCTCTAGGATATGTTAATTTGCCTTTATGAAGGATAAGAAAACTGCTTGTCATTTTCTTCTGGGTCAGCTGCTCTGGCTAGCAGTGCCCTTGCACACCTCTGAATCCGATCCCACGTGCTTTGTCATTTCATCTTTTTAATGACCAACGAGTATGTGGAGGGCTTACTGAATATTTTGTAAGGGCCTCTAGGAAATTTGAAATTAAATTCATAGGAATATAATTTGTCTCTGCATTCAGTTTTAAGAAAAATGAGTATGTTGACCTAACTGCAGTGTAACTCAGGAATAAGAGGAAAGGAATTTGAAATGCAGCCGCAGTCGCTTCATATGAAAACTGCAGGTGAAACCACTGGTGCAGGACACACAGCATCAGGTGGTGGCCGCCCACCTGCCCACAGGTTCACCGTGTGACCATTCAGGATAAACACTGCGTCCGGATTTGCCATCTGTGCTGTTGGGCTGTGGTATGAATGACTTTTGGTGACGTTTCAGCCACATCACAGTGTGTCCATTTCTCAGTTTACATAATTGTTGGGTTCCTGGGAAGTGTAATGTCTAATACAACTTGGATTTTCACCCCTGTGGATGTGAGGACATGTGGGCGGAGGAACCTCCTCCGTGGCACTGTGGCAACCCCAGATGGCCCCTGAGAACCTGAGTTAGAGATATAGAATTGTGAGAGAAGAATGGAGAGGTAGAGAACACCCATTCCCACTTTACCTTAAGATGGAATAACTGGGATGTGCTGTCGTTTGCACAGTGACTTTCCCCTGGTTTCTTTCCTAATCCACCTTGGTCCCCAAATTCAATATGCAAGAGAATTGTTACACATTTGCGTAAACGAGGCCATGTATGTACTGAGGCCAAGCACACCTTCCTTGGTGTGTGGCCCCAAGGACCCCCTTCTACTCTCAGGACAACTAACTTCCCCATGGGGATTTGGTACAAGTTATCTCCTCACTAAACAGCAGAGATCACTGCAGGTGGTTTAATGTTTCCTGGCAGCTGACCTTAAGAGTGTGTCAGAAGCTTTCCAGCTGCCAAGGATGGCCTGCATTTACTACGGAAGGTTTTCCCAGAGCCTCAGTGAGTCCCTGTTTTCCATAATTCAAGGAGCTGTTGGCTCTGTTTGGAAATTGCTGCTCTGCTTCTCAGGCTCCAAGAAAAAGAAGGAAGCCAGAAAAGTCAGCAGCCCATTATTCGGTTTTTTTAGATTTAGTTCTTAAGAATTGAAAGTCTATCTGGAAACAGGAAAAGTCTAGAGGTGCAGAATTATTGTTGCTGAAAAACAGGATTGATATAAATTTTATTCTTTATTTAATGAGAAAACTTGGTGTCCAGAGATGATAACTTGATAGTGGCATGTAGCCAGCTATATTTAAAGTGCTAAAATGTTTAGTAAATGTAAGCCATGACAAAACCTGTACAGCAGTCATGCTAACTATTGGCTTGTCTCTTTCTTTTGGCGGGGATGCAGTCCACCTGGAACAGAGCAAAGTCTGTCTGGGGACCTGACTGCGGAGCTTGAGGCTGGCAGTGCCCCTGCTGGTTCCCACGAGAAATTGGACCTGATCTCCAGTCTGGGCAGCGAGTGTAAGAAGGCTGTGCTGCCCCCTGACAGCAGCCTCGAGTCTACCAAGGAGGTTGTCTGGGAAAACAGCTCAGCCAAACCTGATGAGTCTTCGCCCATCGTGAACAACCTCTGTGACACTAAGGAGACAGGCGCGGGGACTGATCTATGTCCTGAGCCCTGTGACACAGCGTCACGCAGGACTGCAGTGAACCCTGCCCCCCGGGAGGTCACAGCGTGGTTAACCGCGAGCCCGCGGAACTCTGGTCCCACAGAAACAGCGGAGCAGCGGGGCCCGGCTCCCTCTGCACACTGGGAAGGTGGGTGTGAGCAGGAGCTCTCAGTTTCCCTCAGTAGGGACCAGGGTGGGGACGCAGAGGCCCTGTCCCTGAGCTCAGGCGAACCTGCCCAGGCGCTGCCCTCTGCTCTGCCCCAGAGTGCCCCAGGCGCCCGGCCCGAAGGGGGCGCTGAGCGCGGTCACGGGGAGGGCTGTGGCGGACGCCAGGCCGACCAGGAAGCTCCGGATCGCCCTCCGGTTAAAGCAAAAATCAGACTGAGAAAAGTTGGCCGAGGACATCACCGTCACTGCCAAGACTGCTCCTCCTGTGGGGAGCACGTGCGGAGACGCAGGAGTCTGAGTCGGAGTCGCGGGACCCAGGGCCATCACTGGAGTCGAAGTCGCAGGACCGAGGGCCATTGGCGCAGAGAGCACAGCAGGCGGGGGCCCCAGAGCCGGAGCCGGCGGCCTCTGTGCCCCGGGGAGAGGCTTAGTCCCGGACCATGCCGCCGTCTGCGCGGGCACAGCCGCCACCGCTCACAGACCAGAAGCCGGGACCAGGACCGGAGCCGACACCACCCCTTGGACAGCGAGCACGCCTGGGGCCCGGAGAGGCGCGACCCCGAGGAGACGCAGTGGGACGGGCGCAGGTACTACCCCGCCAGGTACGCCCCCTACCCAGCCAGGGAGCCCAGTGTGACGCGGCCACGCGAGGGCTCCTCCCGGGCCAGGAAGGGCTGGGAGCCGCCTGCCGGGGGGAGCGAGGGGACCCGCTTCCGCAGCCCGCGCCCGGGTGCCGCCCCCGCTCTCCCTCTGCACCCCGAGCAATACTCCCAGGACAAGGCCGCCTTCGGAGCTGAGGGCAGTGGCTGCGGCCTCTCTGATCCCGTTCATGAAAACGAAAGCGTGAAGTCTCGCAAACGTAGCCACGAGAGTGCAGGCAGTAAGGACAGGCAGGTGGAGAAGGAAGCCCACAGGAGCCTGGCCAGAGACCTGGAGGAGCCCAAGGCCAAGAAGCACAAGAAGGCCAACAAGAAAAAGAAATCTAAACACAAACACCGAGCACCTGACCGGAGGTGAGGGCGGGCTCTACCTGCAGAGTCTGCATTCCTCACCTCTGTGGGCTTTGATTTTTTTTTTCTTTTTTTTGTACTGGGGATCAAACTCACAACCTCACACTTGCCAGGCACTGTGCCTCTGAGCTGTATCCCTGGCCCCCTCCATGGGTTTGGAGACTTCACTGTTTCCACGCGTTTCTAAAATGGTGCAGCTTTTCAGCTCTGTCTTACTTCATCTGTCGTCAAGTATCTCTCTTTGCCACCCTCAGTTAATGCTTTATAACTCTCCTAGGAGTAAATGTGAGCTCTGTAGAGGTAACTTGGGGATCTCTCACTTCAAGACTGGTGCTCAGATGTAGTTACATTTTTATATCTGCTATTTTTTTTTTAATTTAGTGACTAACCTGTCGGCAGCAAATGGGGGCCACAGTTCTGACATTGGCCTGCCTGCCTAGAGTGAATGTCTGAGAGGCATCGTTTATTTTCTTTGCCTTTATCGCTAATTCTCCCTATGAAACCTAAATGTCTTCATATTTTTAAAATGCTACATAGGTAGTTGTGTGTGTGTGTGTGTGTGTGTTTGTGTGGTGCTGGAGATGAAACCCACAGCCTCGTGCCCATGGGTCGTGTGCTCTGCCAGGGAGCCACACGCCCAGCCCTGCCAGCTGTCTTGAAACCGACTGGTTCACAACAAGATGAGTGAGCATGAATGGAATCCCCTGTATTCTAGTCGATGTCTTTTAAAATTGATCCTAGCAAAAGATTGCCAACAGCCATATGTAAACAGGCAATGGCTACTTTGGAGGAAAAGGAAATCAAATCCCAAGCCTCTCCCACCTCTGTGGCTGAGACCCTTCCTTCCTTCCTTCCTTCCTTCGTTTCCCTCCTTCTTCAGCCACTGATTTCAGGGGATGTCACTTAAGTCCTCCAGGTCATGCCCTGGCTGACAGCCCCAGCACTGCAGAAGGGTAGGTGCCAGAGGTGGAGTTGAAGTTGGTGACTTTATGACCCTGGACTTTAAAAATCACTACAGCGGAAAGTAGAGAAGCCATTTTTAACTAGATAAGCATTGACCTGAGCCTGTACATTGAGCGTCCTCAGTAAGTGGTCGCGACAGTGCCAGGTGCTGTCTGACATGGTGCTGGTGTTGGGGTTGCTAATTTCTGGCTGCTGCTTCTGCAGGCATTGGCTGGATACAGACCTGGCAGTGCACTCCGATGCTGACATCTACAGACACAAAAAGAAGAAAAAGAGAAAGAAGAGGCACTCGGGGAAATCGGAAGACTCCGCGAAAGAACCAAGAGCACACTCACTGAAGGCCTCGAGCTATGAGACGGTGGACCATTTCTGGAGACCAAGGGGCAGCTTCCAGCTCACCGATGGCCTGGCTGTGGAGGGCACTGGACCCTTCCAAAAGAAAACCAAGCATTTAAGGATGGAGAGCAGGGCTGACAAGTGTCACCTGTTGGAGTACAGCCAGGGTAAGAGGCGATTCTTGGAACTGAGAAGAGAAAAACTCTCGATAAATTTTTTTTTGAAATGGTGACTAATACATAGAGATGGAACCTCAAGTGGCCTCAAAGTGTGCGCGAGCAATGCAGGGCTCCTGCCTCGTCCGCCTTGACTCACAGGCCCCGTGTGACCCATTGTCCCTCTGTAGTCTGGATACTTGACACTGATCCGTTAGCACTGAAGGATGGTTACATGGAACTAGAATTTATGGCCCCTGGAATTTATGGCACTCTGGGTGTCTGAGTGTTTGCTCGCAAGGGAGAACTTTCTTATTTATCAAGCATTTTTGGAAGTGGTGCTTTGCAGTGTTTGCTTTGCTCTCCTGATTCCTTCAAGCATCCAGAGTGTATCCTACCTCATAATTTGATGGTCTGGGCCCTTAGAAACGCTAGCTGCCACCTCTACCAGTGCTGCCTTTGAGGCTCCTGGCATGGCTGTCCCACTGCGGGCTACCAGGCGTCTTGGACTCTTGTGTGCAGACTGTGTCTTCTCGTGATTTAGCGGCTCTGTGTGCTCTGACTGCAGTGGGGCAGCCCCTGCCCCTTTGTAACTGGTTCCCCGAGGAGGAGCCCTGAGAAGCTGGTTAAGATGAAAGTGATGGGAGTTGGGGCCTGGGGCGCAGGTTAGCAAGCTGCATCTTGAAGGCCAAAGCCGGCCTGTGCCTGTCTCTCATCGCCTGTGAGGTAAGAATGGCGCTCATGTTTTCAAAACTTCCAAAGAGGAGTAGCCCTTTGTCTCACCAGAACAATGTGTGAAATCCAAATGTCAGTGTCTGTAGACTTCGGCTGAAGCATGCAGTGGTCTGTGTGCAGTTGGTGCTCCTGACAGAAGTGAGTAGTCGCCGCTGAGACCGCACAGCCCGCCACACTCAAAGTGTTTGTCACCTGGCCCTTCGCAGAAAAGAAAGTTTGCCAGGCCCTGCCCGAGACCCTGAGGGTCACCTTCTTGAGTAAAGGCCGTGTACATCATTGCAGGGATTTTGACACATCACCTTGGTCGCCCTGAGGCCTTTTGGGTCCTCAACAGTTGAAATGTGTTCTCTTGGGGAGGCGCAGGCAGGGGCAGGCCCGTGCCTCCCTGTCCCCTGGTCTGTGTGCCGTTGTTGTAGGTGTGAAGAGAAGCGGGCCCAGGAAGGCTGAGGCCGCCACAGGGAGCACGGCAGACTCCTCGCTGCTGCCAGAACTGGAGGGAAGCGACCCGGCATTTGCACTTCACACTAACAAGTTGTGTACATTTGCAGAGTGATTTCACAGTAACATTTCAGCGATTTGCAGGAGGGGATGGGTATTTCTGACCTCCGTGTGGTACCTGAGCATTGGGTAGTGAAATGGACTTGGTCTGCGTGTTGGGCAGGGTCCCGGCATTGTCAGAATCCCTCATCCTGGCAGGGCAGGTCAAGCCCCAGAGACTACCGATCTGGGGACAGCAAGCTGACCTGCACAATGTGGGTGGGGATGCCATTCGGGGTTGAGTCCACTCGTCCCCTGCAGGTGCTGCAGTCAGGTCATGTCTCAGCAGTGCCCGAGTCTGTCCCCAGCCAGGGCCACTGATGACTGGTTTGCAGCCAGCACTTCTGCTGGGAGCACAGACCAAGGGCCCATGGGCTCCGGACCTCCTGAGGGGGCCCTGGCCGAGGCTGACGCTCTGCCATCTTCTGTGCACTTGCGTTCCTGTGTCCTGATCTTTAACCCCTCACCTTTCTCCTGCAAACTCCTGACCTCTGGCTCCATTCAAATCCAGTTCATCTCTTTGGCCATGGCCTGAAGTCCATTCCATCCTCCTGTGAGAACTCAGCAATGTGACGGGGTGAATGTGGTCTGTCCCCTAGCGCCAGGCTCTGGGGCACCTTCCACAGGACCTGAGGCCTCCATCGTCATGGGAACCCGCTGTCCCTTCAGGAGGACCCTTGCAGCAGGGGCTGTGTGCCAGCCTGTGCTTGCTCAGCCTGATGTGGGACCCATCACAGGCAGCCAGTGTTAAATTACAACAAAACGATCTGATTGTAACTGCTTAATGCCCACTCAGAGCACGGACACCACAAATCGCACGAAGTCATTAAACTGTTTCCTAACCTTTGCCTTCTAGGTGATGGAAAACTTAGCCTCAAAACAAAAAGTTCACTCATCACGGTAAGCCCTTTTCCTGTCTGTCCATTTTCTTCTTTGTGGAAGCTCTGAGGGGGACAGAGAAGGCATCAAAACCCTGAGGAAAACCTAATTCCCTGGGGTGGAGCTGTGGAAACAGCAGCAGGGGT
>RJWM01033337.1:0-20671 GCA_004363535.1 Dasyprocta punctata
ACTCCATTATTCAGGTGGCCCTCATACTGCGTTTGCCTTTCTGTGGTCCAAACCAGCTGGACAACTTCTTCTGTGATGTGCCGCAGGTCATCAAACTGGCCTGCACAGATACTTATGTGGTAGAGCTCCTGATGGTCTTCAACAGTGGTCTGATGACCCTCCTGTGCTTCCTGGGGCTTCTGGCCTCCTATGCTGTCATTCTATGCCATGTTCGTGGCTCTTCCTCTGAAGGAAAGAATAAGGCCATGTCCACCTGCACCACCCATATCATTGTCATATTCCTCATGTTTGGGCCTGGCATCTTCATCTACACTCGCCCATTCAGGGCTTTCCCTGCTGACAAGGTGGTGTCTCTCTTCCACACAGTCATCTTTCCTCTGCTGAATCCTATAATTTACACACTTCGCAATCAGGAAGTAAAAGCTTCCATGAAGAAATTGTTTAATCCTCACATAGGTTGAGAAAAGGAGGACATGAAATAGGAAAATGAGGACTCTGGAATAGCATCTGAAATCTATTCATTCACTTACAAAATACTGCATGTATTAAGCATCTCCCACCAGTGAGGAATCGTCTAGGCAATGAAGAAAGAATTATCCATAAGGCTATCTAGACCATCATCTGGTGGGAATAGATAGCAACTGAGATGTGATTATTGAACATGAAATTCTGTCCAAGCTGAAATGAGAAGTGCTTTAGACTATACTTATCACATTACAAAGACTTGGCATGAAAAAGAGAATGTAAAATTCTTTTACATTTACTACCTAATGAAAAAATTATTTTGATATGTTTTATTGAATAAAAACAGTTTTAGTTTCACCAGTTTCTTTTTACTTTTTAAAATGTAATTCTAAGATAATTTGAAATTACATTTGCACTCATATTTGTAATTTTTAGTATAGGGTTTATTCCAGTTATATTTAAGGTACTTATAATTTAGTGCCTTGCTCTTGTTCTAGTTGTCTCACTTGTCTTTAGATTCTTCTTCCCTCATTATTTGTCTTTTTCTGGGGGGGTGGTATTTGGGGGGCCAACCAGGCCTCTGCATCGCTGAACTTATTTATTGGAAGATTCTGAGAATACTGTTCAGAGATTCACCATGGATGTAATTTCCTGGATCTGAGCACTGACTTTATTCCAGGAAGGCAGTAGAGGACTTGTGTTCAAGGTTGCAGTCTTTGTAACCCTATGCTGCAAGGCCACTTGCAAAAGCCTCACACACTGCTGACTGCCAAGAATCCACTGCACTATCCTGCTGCCAGGACCAGAAGGTTTTTAAGTACTCCCATGAGGGAAACTAGAGCAAATAAAAACGAATGTCTCCTAAAACCATGCTTTTATAGACTCAATACAATCCTTGGAAGCCTTCTTCATATGTTAGAGAAAATCTGAGTTGTTCTTCAAGAAGCATATACTGTGCCCTCTGTTTAACCATGTCAAAAGGAATTTGAACCAGGCAAGCAATCGCTTCTTCAGCAGAGGCAGCCAACATAAACTTCCTAGACATCCAATATGAAAATGAATCAGTGTGTCAAAACTGTTTCACACATTCATAAATGAGGAAAAATGCAGCAGCATTAGGAAATTGTCCAATAGGAGCAGAGGGTATGCCAGCAATATTCCACAAAACCCACCAGCCTTATTAAACCCTTAGGGACTCTGCAGCCTGGCTGGCATGGTATCCAGAGGAAACAGTATCAGTTCATCAGTGGCCAATGCAAACATTAGCAAAACCATGAACTCCAGCTGGTTCATCACCCAACAAACACGGTCACAGATATAGTTAGAAACTGAGTAGAAGCACATCATTTCCCTGTGCTCTGGGGAATGGCAGCTTTCAGGTTAATTTGTTGCTATTTGCAAAATTCCTTTTCTAATTTGAAGGACTATCATGATTATAAGACACGCCAGAAAATGCTGAATAATGTCCCAATTTATAGCTAGTGGATTAGCATTCTTAATTTTATCTGCCAAGCTGCTTTTACTAATTCAGTTCACACATATTTACACGAAATATTGTGAAATTCTTATATATAATTGTATGTCCCATTTTTATTCTTGAGTCTCTTACATTGTCATTTCTACGTGATTGAAATATGGTTTTCTAATTCTTTTGTATATTACAAATGCCATTTCTAATTCTGGACTATTTGCCTCTGATTTGTCTTCTGAAAACATTTGTCACAAAGCCAATACATTTCAAATTAAGATTATCCCTATTTACTTTATATGTGTTAATATGTATAAGAGTAGACCCTGTTGTTTTGCATCTTAGACACCTAATTCTTGGTTTATAAGAAAGTAATTGCTGTAGTTTCTAGCCACTGTACTGCATTGTCTGGTTTTGTTTTTTAAAATAATACTTAATAAATAATTTTAAAGGGCCACAGATATAATTCAGTGGCACAGCCCCTGTCTGGCAAGTGAGGGGTCATGAGTTTGATTCTCTATAACAACAACAACAACAAAAAGAATATATTTAAAAATACATTATCTTAATATTTGACTTTTTTCCCTTTGGTATATAGCGTATTAATTTTATCACCTGTGTTGATTCATGTATGCACTACTACCAAGCTACAGTTTCACCAAAAAAGCTTTCAAATTCCTTCATGGTCTTTCTTTCTGAACTATTTTATATTGTTTTATTTTTGGGGTATGTTGTCAATTCTCCTTCTTTTTCCCAGAATCATGCTAATAACAATTATATGTACCTTTTCCCAGGGTTACTCTAGTGTAAAACACATGACAGATACTTTAGATTATGGAATTTTTGTAAATGTTTCATTTTTAAAATATTTTGTCTTTTTAACAGAAGAAAATACAATTTAAAACCAACTAAAGAACATAACATTTAGTGAAAAAAGTCAGACACACAAGATTAAATATTGTATGGTCTCTTTCATAAGAAAAACTTTATACGGTAGGCAAAATAGATAAGACAGGTAAGTAGGAAACAGGGACATCTTTTTTAAATAGATGGGGAACAAATGATAGAGAAAAGTGTGGAAAAGGGGATGGAAAAATGAATCAAAGAGGAAAAATGATGATGAAAATAGAGATTTTCAAGTGAGAAGGGGATTAGGAATTGGAAGGAGCAAGATGGGTGGGGAAGGGAGGGAAGGGCATGAAAAAAGAGTTAAGATGTCTTCTGTGCATGTTCCAATTCCATGTGATAAATGCACTCATTATGTATACAGAATATATACTAATAAAAGATTATATTTTTCTTATATAAAAGATTACTAGAAAAGAAAAAATAAAAGGAAGAAATGGGAATAAAACTTTTGTAAATAAGGAGGTAAAGAGGGGTCAAAGAGAATGAATGAGAATGGGAAAAAAGAAGAATCAAGATATACTACACACGGGAACAAATTCCCTATGATGAATGTGATCATTATGTATATCTAAAATGTACTAATGAATTTTAAAGAAAAGTGATTGCTAGAAATGTGGTCTGGTAGGGATTTTCTTGAGTTCTGTTGCCGGTCCTGTAGGGAATGTTGAATTGGCATGACAGTTGTGAAGAATTTGAACCGCAGAGGTTTTTAGAAGAAGACAGTGTTTATATGGAGCCAGTAGCAGATGAGGATTGGTCTGTGGACACATATGGTAAGGTCCTTGGTTTATGGTTTTAGGTTGTGAGTCTTCATCTCATGTCTTCCTGGATAATGCATTATGAGCGCTTCAAAAAATAATGTTAAGAATTACAACTGTTGATGTTATTCCTTCTGTTACATTTTGTTGGATTCTTTCTTTGTATAGGAAGTATGTTGCATATTTCATTTATTTATTATTTAATTTTTATAGTATATCTTAAGGTACTTGAATCCTATCTGCTTTCATATCTAAGAACACTAGATTTTCCAGTGTCCCCCTCCCTACACTTCACCTACCCAGAAATCCAGTTATCATTATACTTGTTAGTTTGTGCTAATTTTTAGTTTTTTTTTTTCAGAAACTTTATTTCATTATCCTTTTTAATAAACATTTCCAGTAAGCAAGTTTTTGCTGAAGATAAACTGCCATTCCCTGAGATAATAATTTCCAACTTTAGGACATAAATATGGGAGTATCTCTATATTTGAAGAAGTAACTCTTTGCTCTTAATGTGTTTGTTAGATGACTATGTGAACGTTTTCCTTGCATAGACCAGTCCCACTTAAAATCTTCTCTCTAGTGAATACAATTTCATCATCAACAGGCAACCTCATTTCAAATTGCAAAGAAACACTCCATAGTTCTGCTGAAACTCTCTGAAAAGCCAGATCAACATTTTATTAATTCCCACTGCAAATAGATTGTATTGTGTAATCCCTGATCAACTATATTCTACTCTCTTCTAAAGGCTTTTATACCACAGCCAGAGAAAACATTCATATTCCAGGTTTTCAGTGCTTAGCAAGACTATGGTGATTTCAGTGGGACTGAGAAACTTGGAAAATGTGGTGTTTTTGATTTTGACTAACAGCTGGGCGGTTAAAGACTGGGTATGATATAAAGTTCTTGAGAAGCAGTTGAGGTTGTGCTCTGCAGGTATCAACGATAGTATTTATTTAATAATTATACTAAAATAATGGTTCAATAGCAAAAAAAAGCCTATTTAATAGGAATATGTAAAGGTTAATGGTTCCTTTCAAGATTAAAACTGCCTTTTAGAGATGAAAAGAAAAAAAAAACCTAACAAATATTTTTTTCAATTACACTGGTATAAAAAGAGTGTCCAGTATAACGAAATTATTCTCAGGAAATAGGAGAAATAGTCAAATGTGTTAACCTGGAAATTTTTAGTGTATTCAATATGAAAGGAATTTATGTAATTTTCATAGAAAAAGAAGTAATTTAATTTCTAAAAAGATGAAATTGTTTTGGTAACTTATGTCTTTTTCTAAAGCTCTTCATTGCAACTAGATAAAAAATTTTATTGTGTATATTATTATTATGAATTAGATAAAACAAATTGATTATTTCTGAGCAAAATTTTTAAATTTGAATTTTGAAATCTAGAAAATTTCTTGAATGTGATCTAGGAGCTTTATATGTATTATTTAATTCAATTTTTATGAATAAAGTGGTGAACAGAGAGGCTACTGATATACAGTCAAGGTGAAGATGATTTTAACCATTCTTAACTCCTGGGTAATAGTTCTTTTTTATGGATTCTAGAATGTTGTTTTCTGGTACATTTTAAAAGTATTTATCAAGATTGCAAAACAGTTTGGATGTGTTAAAAAATGAGGATGTAACTAAACTTTTTTCCACTCGGGAAAACATACGATCACTTAAATGAAAAATACTATTCAAAGTAATTGTTAAAATTCACATATTGTGTTCCAAGGTTAAGTATGCAAAAATGAGATAAACAGTAATTTAGAGCATATAATTAATGTCCAAGACATTTCGTTCTGCATAGGTCTATGAAAAATATGAATCATAACTTTCTACTTCATTATCTTTCCATTTCTAACATGACTGTAAGTAAAATTTGCAACAACAGAACAATTGGTATACTTTTACTCTAAACTCAGAATGTAAAATCTATGAAAAATTTCTGATACTTATTCAAAAGGAAGTCCCAATATTTTTGAATATTTGTTTCAGTTTTTGCTATAAATCACTATAGTTTTATTCTGCAGCCTACAAATCATGCCACTACTTTTAACTGGTAATATCCAACTGGTTCAAAGATCATCCACTCTGTGAATTCAGAGAAAAGAGAACACACAATAAATACTTATCCTTTCACTGAATTTGTTCCTTTGGTACTGTGAGAGAATTTAAATTTGCCCACTCTTTGATCTATAATCTAAACAAAACCATTTCAATAGTCTGTAGTCTCAAGCTTTCACAACGTGGAATTTTCATTTTTATTGTTATTATTTTAAGTACTTTTTGAGTGATCCTTAAGAATAAATGAATGGAAGGGAAATGCAGGAGATGGAAGTAGCAGAGTTAACCTTCTTGATTTTCCTTTCACTTGGTCAATCTTTGAACTTATTATAATAACCTCATTCTTTCCTATTCTTATTAATATTGCCTGTAATTTAAGTACTAGTGTATTGGCTTTCTACATTTTGGACATTGGCCCACTTTGTTTTATTAGCATATTTAAATTTTAATCGTTTCCAATGTACTTAGAAAACTTTTATATGATTTAAGAAATAAAAAATCATGTTTTCAAAGATGAATAATTTATAACAGTACCACATATTTATCTAATAATTAAATTATTATTAAAATAGATAAAACACTCAAATACAGTTCTTAAATAATTAAATATAACAAAAAATTCAGCTTTATGGGTGAAAAGGATACTTAGTAGAAAAAAGGAAGAAATGATTTTAGTGGCATATGGACACTTTAGAAATACCTGATCTGAAACAAATTTAGTCTTTTTAAACTTAATTTTAGATGATAAAGTTTGTTATAATCTGAACAATTATCAAAAAGGACTTATATGGTCAAGAGTTTAAATTTCATTAGTCAATAGGAAGAGTAAAATCCTTGAGGGCACAAAATTAGCTTTCATTTACCAGCACTAGTTTTGATTTGCTTTGTGCCACACTTTTGACTATTTGGTAGACATATGAAAAATAAAGTTTACAAAATTTAAAAAAGATTCAAAATAGAAAAGGTAAATTTGAAAAATGATTCATTTTCTTTCTCTACCCCTCAATCCATCTTACAAAATGAGTCATTTTCTTTCTCTACCCCCCAATCCATTTTACAACAATAGCTTCCTTTAAGTGGCATGAAGACAATCGAAAGAGATATTTTCTAACAGACCTGAGATTACAAAATTACAAAAGTCAAGAATAACTCAATTGAGAATCAGTTGAGAATGTTATGAGATGACTTTAGTCACCAGTATTTTTATGGGCTTAAGAATTATGAGTCTCAAAGGATATTAAATAGATCTTTGGAAATGATCATATTAGTGTTAATTAATTCCACCATTCAATAATAGTCGACTCAAAACAATTTCATTTGTTTGCCTGAGAGAGATTTCTGAGATTGGAAACCTTACTTTTATTGCTATTTATATGTCTCACGCTCTATAGCCCAGGAACTTAATGTCATCTTCTATACAGATAAATTAAGTAACTCAGGTATATTTAGATAAGCGTATTATGTGTGGGGATGTGATGAACACAATCCAATGTGTACAGGTGCTGAACAGAACCAAGAGTGTCTTTCTCAAATGCTATCCAAATTGTTACAAAAAGAATAGTCTTTACAGTAAGGGTTTCAAATGATTTCCTGGTATAATTAGCACTCTAGGAAATTATTAAGTGATGGCATAAAGTCCACATATAGTTGTAGAAATATCATATGATCGTATTTGTGTAATTTTGTTCCTTTTAAGATTACACAGCAAAGTCTGAAGAACAATGGAAGGATTCAACCATTCCAGAGTGTCTGAATTTGTGTTACTTGGACTTACTGATTCCTTTGAGCTCCAGATATTCTTCTTTGCTATATTTTCCATTTTCTATTTGATGACCATGTTTGGCAACTGCTTGATTTTGCTCACTGTCCTGTCCACCTCAAACCTCCATTCCCCCATGTACTTCCTGATCAGCAACCTCTCTCTGATCGATATGTGCCTGTCCTCATTTGCCACACCAAAGATGATTATGGACCTTTTTGCTCAGTACAAGACCATCTCCTTTGAGGGATGCATCTCTCAGCTCTTCTTGTTGCACCTCTTTACTGGGACTGAGATTGTACTGCTGATCTCCATGTCTTTTGACAGGTATATTGCCATATGTAAACCTCTTCACTATTCAAAAATTATGAGCCAAAACATGTGCATTGGGCTTGTGGTAACTTCTTGGACAGTGGGTTTCCTGCACACAATAAGCCAATTAGCTTTTACCCTCTATTTGCCCTTCTGTGGTCCTAATGTTATAGATAGCTTCTTCTGTGACCTTCCTTTGGTCATGCAATTGGCTTGTATAGATATATATGTTCTTGGGATCTTCATGATCTCCACAAGTGGTGTGATTGCTTTTATAAGTTTGCTGCTTTTGCTCACTTCTTATATCATTGTTCTTGTCACTATCAGGGGCCGTTCCTCCACAGGCTCTTCTAAAGCTCTTTCTACCTGTACCGCACATTTCATGGTTGTGCTAATGTTCTTTGGTCCTTGCATATTCATTTATGCGTGGCCTTTCACAAACTTCCTGGTGGACAAAATTCTTTCTGTTTTTTATACCATTTTCACCCCTTTTCTGAATCCACTTATTTATACTTTGAGAAATCAGGAAGTAAAGGCAGCAGTGAAGAAGAAACTATATAGTCAATATTGAAATAGTGGGAAAACTAATCAACAACATATGGGATAATGAACGGAGATATCCTACCTGAAATTCAACTAATCAGTTTTGCTTATGGACCAATAGAAAATTAAAGTTAGAATCTGCCTTTTAAATAATACAGTCTAACTCATTAAAATAAGAAGCCAGGGTTGAGAGGTATACAACATTTTGTGTAAAAATTAATACAGTGCTTGCAAACATTCTGAGAACACAGATCAATTCAATAATTCATTGAACTATAAAGTTTATTTTTACAGGAAAATTCATATGTTATCAAAACTGTGAACAGAAGTTCAGAGCTTCACGTGAATCCTATAAACATACCTCAGAGACTACTTAAAGAAGACTAAGATAAAATATTGCTCTCTTGTCTTATAATATAGGACATTTTATGTATAGCCTCCAGGTTCTATGATGGCATAGTCTCTAATTTAGAATGCTAATTAGGAGTTTAGAGCATGATGTTTTTAAAATAATATTAGAAATATTTTCATGGAAAGTTGATCTTCTGACGAGATTTTTTGAGATTCTTTTTACTAATTTTGAAAATTTTGATTTAGTGATTAAAATTGTTTGAATTCTGAGTCAAACTTACCTGTAGGCAAATAGTTCAGAGAATCTGCAATTTGATAATACAGCTCCTTTATATATACACAAATCACCAACACTTGATATTCGATATAAAAATAATTAATCAAGTGGTAATTTGCAAAGCTCAAGTGATAGAAATTAAACTACTTCAACCTGATTGGCTTTTAACACCTGACTGAAAAATCATATATATGATGAACTCATTGCCAAGACTAAATATTTGGGGAAATTATTAACAAATTATTTATAAATTTTCATTTTTAAAATAAAATATTCCAAAATATTACTAGCTTTTGTATAAGGTTTGTGTCTAATTTGTAATAAAATTTGGCTGTAGAAAGAAAAAAAAATAATTGAAGAGTTATATTGTACAGTTTTCCCTAATTTGCTTCATTACAAAGTAGTAATAAAGCAAATTAGTATGGAAATCAGTTGGCTTATTTATCGCCCTAACACCTAATCTACAAAATATCTGAGAATTCATAAAAATAACTCCAAGTTGAATCACTAGAAAGAACAATGAACATTGCTCTGTTTCTAGACTAACATGAGTCTTGCAATTAAATCTTGCATCTTATTTCTCAGTTGCTTTTTACATGGGGATTCACTATATCTCTCTATCCATTTTTCATTTTTGATGTGAAGGTGCAAAAAGTACACTAAATGGTTGTTGTGACTAGTCATTTGGAAAGCAAACAGAATGGACTCTAAAAAACATCAGGGCCATTTCCCTTGGACTTCTACCTCAACTATATCTTGTTTTTAAATAGTATGCCTTTGAAGAATAACTTTAATATGGGCAAGTTACTAGCATGTAAATCTGACATTCTTGTTTTAGGATGTCTCTATATGGTGTCTTAAGACATGTGACAGAAAAACAAATAGGATGCTTTTCAGTTTCCTTTACTAATATGGGAAGTGACACAATTAAGTTAGATGATCTGATGTTTTTCAGTAATAATAAACTGTGTCTCTTCGAAGTGACTAAGGTATGGAAAGAGTTCTGATCATAATCTGTCACCAAGAATTCAAATGTGGGTATCATGAGAAAAATACAAAAAAGTCATTCCCCTACCTTACAAAGAGGAGACACAGCATTTATGATTTCTTGCATTTGTCTTGGACTTTTAGGGTCTCGACACACCTTAACACTAACATCCTCCATGCCAAATGTTAATCATCTAAAATTGAATAGTATGGAGAAGGTTAAGAAGAAATGAAGTGTTGGAGATAGGTGTAGAAACGCACTTTAATTTGAAGGTTCGTTAATTTTTAACTAAATCATTGTCTTTGTTGCCTCAGCACTCAAATGAATGCAAAAAAGTTAAGGTATAAATGTACTCTTGTATCATTTCTAGTTTTCAGCAAAAGTTACTCTGTGTTTTTATACTTGAAATCCTGCTTCTAAAATGTCAATCTTTGTTTCAATGGCTGTTAAACACCTACCTGCTTTGCTTCAACCTTCGACAGGTAGTAGAGATTGACCTGTTTCTAAGTTTTGGAAGGCCATTTATCCAGAAATTAGTGAAGATCAGTCCCTCATAGGTCTGAATTAAATCTCCTATTTTTATTGTGCAAACCTGAGCAATGGAAACAAGCAATAGTTTATTTACCTATAATATGTAATGATAGTACTTAAGTACTATTAGTGATGTGAAAATTAAATAAAAGTACATGTAACATATTTAGCAATATTTGGTACTCTTTAAGATTTAATAAATACTAATATTATAATTTGTTAAATAAACATATAATTGCAGGTACAAGAATTGAAATAGAGATGTTTATTTGAATTTGAATGGAATGTTTTTATGTTATAGTACGATTTGTCAATTTACCTAATATTGGATCTATGCCAAAGATTATTAGTCTTTGGTGGATTTCTCTAGTATATCTTATCCTTGATACACTTGTATTTTTTTAATGAAGTATTACATTTTGGACGTTTCTAATTTTAAATTGAGATTTATTCTAAGTTTACATGAAAAGGGAAAAGAGTATACACTATGTTTGATAAGTCAATATCCCATTTTATCACAAAGTTTTAAAATAAAGAAAATGGAGTTAAAAAGTTTGGAGTATTATTTAGACATTTTGTATCTCAACTTTTACCTATTTAAAAGTAGTAATAAAATTCTTTAAGTTTCAAATAATACAACCTATTAACTGGAAAATGAATGTTGACTTCTTATCTATTCACCACTTGGTGTGGTGGCACATGCCTGTAATTCCAGCACTCAGGAGACTAAGGCAGGAAGATAGCCGCAAGTTTGAAGTCAGCCTGGGCAATGAGTGAGTTCGAGGCCAGCCTGAACTGCTTAGAGAAACCCTGTCTCAAAAAGATAAAAAAAAAAAGTCTAGATTTCTGAAAATACAAAAGAATTGTTTTGAAATATGGTAAGAAGTACTATTCAGCAAACAGCTCAAATTAGAACTATGGCATCATATCATAGAATCAAATAAATAAGTCTCTGAAGCCGACACTTTCTGATAGAAGAGCATATTTCTAGCGAAAAGATGAAGCCCTGAAAGGCACCTTCACAGCTTCATGGGAGGAGCCAATTTAAGGTTTCTGCACCAATACACATATCAGGCCAGTCATTTCCCAGAACGTTACACATCACAATATCCAAAGACAGTGCATACTTTTGTACTAACATTGCTCTGAGCTCACTTCTACAAAGAGGAAATACACCGATTCGACTTGTTTTCATATTCTTCACTATTGATGAGGATAATATGTCTGTTTATTTTCAAATGTTTGTTACTGAAAGTTTATAGCATAACAGGGTATTGTCATGTGGATCATAGAAACAATACCAGTGAACTCCAGGAATACGCAATAACAAATTACTGCAGTGTAAGTTCTGGCTTATTTCTTCAATTCTCTTTTGCATTTCTCTTTCCCTTGAACACTAACTCTTCTTTTCCTTCATTAACGTTAACATTCCATATGACAGTTTTTAAACTAGTAGGGCCTTTACACAAGCAAGATGTGATAAAAATCAATGGATGCTTAAAATTTAAAATTTTTATTACAGCAAAAGACATATTGCCTTTTCTCTCTTACTGAATGTGGTTACTAATGTACATCTAAAATGTACCAATAAAATTAAATTTTAAAAAGACACATTGCCATTAAGGACTCTTAAAATACTCCCCTGCAATTTGAATACATTGTTCTCATTACTGTCTGAAGCAGCTCTGGAAATTCTCTTTTGTGAATGTCTAGTTGCTCTCTCATCGCTGTCTTGATATACTGGATTGATTAAAAATATTTACCTTCCATGGTGATTTTGACTTTTGGGAAAAGTCAAAAGTCACATGGTGCTAGATCCAGTGAATAAGGTAGATGAAAATACACCGTAGTGTTTTTGTGAGGCTACCTTTCAATTGAATAGCACTAGGCAGCAACAATCACTGAATTTTTTATCATATCTTCAAAAGGTACTCACAAAATATGACTTTCAGAATTGCTGCAGAAAGTGATAAGAATGGTAGGATAAGTGTGTTTGAAGTCAAGGGGATGATTTTGAGGAGGATGAAGGACGATATGTCTTGCACTGTATTTTTTTTTTATTTAAAACATCACTTTGTTTATTTACTTATTTATTTATTTATTTATTTAGAGATGATCTTACTATGTAATCCAGGCTGACTCTAAGCTCATGATGATCCTCCTGCTTCATCCTCCTCAGTGCTGGGTAATAGACCTGTACCACTGTGCCCAGTTCCTTTATTTTTTATTGCTAGTACATATTTGCGATACGTAATGATCACATTATTCTTAGAAGCTTTTTCATGTATAAAACTCATCTTAATTCTTTTTGTATCCCCTTTGTCTCTTGCTTCTCCCCTCTCCATCCAACTCTTGGTCCCCTTCCCCTTTGCAACAGA
Source organism: Dasyprocta punctata (assembly GCA_004363535.1). Lineage (NCBI taxonomy): Eukaryota > Metazoa > Chordata > Mammalia > Rodentia > Dasyproctidae > Dasyprocta > Dasyprocta punctata. The sequence goes on from RJWM01033337.1 coordinate 12,813, forward strand.
CCTATCTCTATTTCCTCCTATATTTTATTTACTATAATTTGTATTTTGACTCTCTCTCTCTTTCTCTCTCTCTCTCTCTCTCTCTCTCTCTCTCTCTCTCTCTGCTCTCTCTCTCTTTCTCTCTGTACAGAGAATCAAACTCAGGACCTTGCACTTGCCAGACAGGTGCTGTACCACTGAGCTTTATCCTCAGCTGGATTTCTCATCTCAGACACAACACACAGTTTTTAAGATTGTGTGTCTGATTTATTTTGCCTAACACAGTGGTCTCAAGGTGCTTTCATTTTCCTAAAAGTGACATAACTTTATCCTTCTTTTTTTTATTTAAGAGAAAAAAGACACATAAGAAAGACAAAAAGAAAAAGAGAGAAACAAACTACTAGAGCAAATGCACAAGAGTAACATTATAGGTTTACAAAACAGGATGATAGAAACTTGACAATGGTTGCAATATTGCTTATCATTGCCTTCAAAACGGTTGCTTACATTAACAGATATAGACATGTAAAATTGATCTAATCATATTAGTATTAATTGTTCTTTCTCAATAACAAATACATTCAGCAGTGTGTTCATTTTAGTTATCTTAAATATACATATATACAGATTTGTATCTTTTCCTTTTCCCTTCCCTCTTTCCCCCTTTTCCCTTCCCAATTACTTTTGCTCTTTGAGCTGTTTTTCACCCTTATATAGTATTTATTATAGATTTTGGATCATATATACTTTTTCTGTTTCTTACACTAGGGAGACAATATGGCATTTACACATGTGGGTTTGATTTAACTCACTTATGAGTATGGTCTCAAGTCGTGTCCATTTACTTATAAAAGTCTTAATGCAATCTTTTTTAACAGTTGAGTAGTACTCCATTGTATAAAAGTACCACATCTCTTTTATCCATTCTTTGATTGATGGACACTTGGGTTGTTTCCAAGATCTGGCTATTACAAATTGTGTTGCTATAAACATGGGTGTACAGATATCACTGTGGTATGATGTTATCAATTCTTCTGGGAAAATGCCCAGAAGTGGGATAGCTGGGTTGAATGGGATCTCTAATCCTAGCTTCTTGAAGAATCCCCACACTTCTTTCCACAGTGGTTGCACCAATCTACACTCCCACCAACAGTGGAGAAGAGTTCTTTTTCCCCACAGTCCCTCCAGCATTTGTTGTTGGTTGATTTTTAATCTTGGCCTTTCTTTCTGGAGTGAGATGGAATCTCAGTATTGTTTCAATTTGCATTTCCCTAATGACCATTGATGTTGAACATTTTTTTCCTATATTTATTTGTTGTTTGTATTTCTTTCTCTGAGAAGTGTATATTCATCTCAGATGCCCATTTTTGGATTGGGTTCTTCAATTTTACAGGCCTGATTTCTTTTAATTCTTTATATGTTTTAGATAGAAGTACTTTGTCTGATGCATAATTGGCTAAGATATTTTTCCAGTTTGTGGGTTTTCTTTTCACTCTGTTGGAGATTTCCTTTTTACATGCAAAAACTTTTTAGTAAGATGAGATCCCTGTTGTTGATTCTGGAAAGTGTTTCCCATGCAGTTTGACTTCTGTTCATGAACTCTCTGCCTATTCCTATATCATTAAGATTTTTACCTAATTTTCTTCTAGTAAGTTTAGGGTCTCTCTTTTAATATTCAGATCTCTGATCCATTTTGACTTTATTTTAGTGCATGGTGATAGACATGGATCTAGCTTTTGTTCATGGCATATAGAAGGCCAGTTTTTCCAGCACCGTTTGTTAAAGAGGCTATCTTTCTTCCAATGTACATGTTTGGCCCTTTTGTCAAAGATGAGGTGGCTAAGTGTGTTTGTAGTTGTGGCTGTATCTTCTAATCTATTCCATTGATCTTCAGGTCTGTTTTGATTCCAGTACCATGCTGATTTTATCACAGTAGCTTTGTAGTATTGTTTCAAGTCAGGGACTGTGATGCCTCCTGCCTTCCCTTTGCTGCCCAGAATTGCCTTTGCTATTCTAGATCTTTTCTGGTTACAGATGAATTTAAGGAATTCTTTCTCAAGCTCTGTGAGGTAGACAAATGGTATTTTGATTGGCATCGTATTAAATCTGTATAACAGTTTTGGGAGAATGGCCATTTTCATGATGTTTCTTCTTCCTATCCATGAACAGGAAATATCTTTCCATTTTCTGAAATCTTTTTCGATTTCTTTCTTCAGAATAGTGTAATTTTCAGTGTAGAGATCTTTTACTTCGTTAGATTGATTCCTAAGTATTTCATTTTTTTGGATGGTATAGTGAAGGGTGTGGTTTCCCTTATTTCTCTGTCAGTGACTTTGTTGTTTGTGTACACGAATGCTATTGATTTTTGAGTGTTGACCTTGTATTCAGCAGCATCACTGAGTTTGGTTATTACATGTAGATGTCTTTCAATAGATTTTTTGGTGTCTTCTATGTAGACTACCATATAATCTGCAAATAATGATATTTTTATTTCTTTCTTTCCTATCCTTATTGCCTTTATTTCTTTCTCTTGTCTAATTGCTCTGGCTAACTTTTCCAGAACTATATTAAATAGGAGTGGTGATAATGGACATCATTGTCTTGTTCCTGATTTTTGGTTGAATGTTTTCAGTTTTTCTCCATTTAGTAAGATGTTGCCTGTTGGTTTATGATATATGGCTTTTATCAAGTTGAGGTAGAGACCATCTATTCCAATTTATCATGAATGGGTGTTGGATTTTTCAAAAGCTTTTTCTGCATCTATTCAGATGATCATGTGGTTCTTGTGCTTGGCCCTGTTGATATGGTGTAGTATATTTATTCTTTTGCATATATTGAACCATCACTGCATTCCTAGGGTAAATCCCACTTGATCATGGTGTATAATCTTTCTGATAACTTGCTGTATTCTATTTGCCCGTATTTTATTGACGATTTTTGCGTGTGTGTTCATTAGGAAGATTGGACTGCAATTTTCTTTTTTGTTTGGGTCTTTCTCTGCTTTTGGTATTAGGGTAATACTTGTTTCCAGGAATGAGTTACGCAGACTTGCTTCCCTTTCAATTTCATTGAAGAGTTTGAGGAGTGTTAGCATTAAGTCTTCCCTAAATTTCTTGTAGAATTCAGTGGTTAATCCATCAGGGCCTGCGCTTTTCTTTGTTGGTAGGGTTCTAATTACATTTTCAATTTCATTAGCTGAAATTGGGTTATTCAGCAGCTTTACATCTTCTTGATTCAGCTTTGGTAGTTCATAGGTTTCTAGGAATCTGTCCATTTCTTCTGTGTTATCAAATGTACGTGAGTAAAGGTTTTCGAGGTAGGTGTTGATGATCTTCTGTATTTCCACTGGATCTGTAGTAATTTCACCCTTTTCATTTCTTGTTGCATGAATCTGAGTATTTTCTTTCCTCTTTTTGAAAAGGTTGGCTAGGGGTTTATCAATTTTATTTACTCTTTCAAAGAACCAACTGTTCGATTCATTAATTCTTTGTATCGTTTTCTTAGTTTCAATTGCATTCATTTCTGCTCTGATCTTGATAATTTCCTCCCTTCTTTGGACTTTGGACTTGACTTGCTCTTCTTTCTCTAGAAGTTTGAGGTGCAGCATTAGGTTGTTTATGTGTGTTCTTTCTAATTTTCTGATGTGGGAGTTTAGTGTTGTAAATTTCCCTCTGAGGTCTGCTTTCATTGTGTCCCACAGGTTCTGGTAATTTGTATTTGCATTTTCATTCAATTGTAGATTTTGTTTAATTTCTTCTTTAATTTCTTCTGTGAACCATTGATGGTTAAGGAGAGTGTTGTTTAACGTTCATGTGTTTATGGGGTTCTTGATTTTTTTTATCATTCATTTCCAATTTTACTGCACTATGGTCAGTTAATATGCATGGAATTTTTTCAGTTCCTTTGCATTTACTTAAGCATGTTTTCTGGACCAGTATATGGTCTATTTTAGAGAATGACCCATGTGCAGCTAAGAAGAATGTTTATTATGATGTTTATGGGTGGAATACTTAGTACACATCTACTAGGTTCATTTGTTCATAAGTTTGATTCAGTTCTGTTATTTCTTTGTTGATTTTTTGTTTGGTTGATCTGACTCTCTGTGAAACCGGGGTGTTAAGGTCCCGTGTTATAATTGCATTAATGTTTATTTTGCTTTTCATGTCTATTAAGAATTGTCTTATATAATTGGGTGCTTCCATATTTGGTGTATGTATATTTGTGATTGTAATCACTTCCTCTTGAAGTTTTCCCCTAACAAGTATGTCGTGACCTTCTTTGTCTCTTTTGACCATTGCCGGTTTGAAGTTCACATACAATAGCTACCCCTGCTTTTTTCTGGGTTCCTGTTGCATGGAGTATTGTTTTCCAGTCTTTGATTTTTAGTCTGTGAATTTCCTTTTGAGTGAAATGCTTTCCTTGTACACAGCATATTGTTGGATTTTGCTTTTTAACCCCCTTGCTAGTCTGTTTCTTTTTATTGGTGAGTTGAGACCATTTACATTGATTGATATACCTGATATGTACTGGCTCATTCCTGTCATGATATTTTTCTGTTGTTGGTTTTCTACATTTTCTGTAAAATTATTTGCCTGGCTTAGTGGTTTCCTTTGGTTGTTGCTCTTAAGACTGTACCTATATGTGTCTCTTTCTAGAGTTTCTTTCAGTACTCTTTGTAGTGTTGGTCAGGTGGCTACAAATTTCTTCAGATTTTCTTTGCCATGGAAGAATCTTATTTCTCCATCAATTTTTAAGGATAATTTTGCAGGGTACATCAATCTGCATTGAAAGTTGTTTTCTTTCAGGATTTGAAATACTTCACTCCAATCTCTTCTTGACTTAAAGTTTTGTGTTGAGAAGTCTGCCGTGATTCTGATAGTCTTTTCTTCATAGGTGTTCTGTTTCTTTTCTCTGACAGCTTTTGTTCTTGTGCTATATTTCTGATACCTTAATTATTATATATCTGGGTGAAGGTTTATTTTGGTTATGGTTAATTGGGGTTCTGTATGTCTCACTTATCTCTATATCAGATTCTCTTCCCATGTTTGGAAAATTTTCTGCCATTATTTCTGCAAATAGTCTTTGCAGGTCATTAGTATTGACTCCTGCTTTTTCATTGATGCCTATTAATCTTATGTTATTTCTCTTGGCATCATCTTGGAGCTGTTGAATTGTTGTTTCTTGGTTCCTTATTATTTTTCAGAGATCTTTTCTTTCATGATCATAAGCTCCCATGGTGTCTTCAAGGTCTGAGATTCTATCTTCAGCTTCATTCAAGCTGTTTTTCAAACTTTCCATGGAATTTTTCATTTCTTGCATTTCCCTTTGAATCTGTTTCTTGCATTCTATTTGTGTCTTATATTGTTCATTCAAAGTTTCCATCATTTTTTTGTTCTTCTATTTTTTTACCTTGATCTTCTTTAGATACACACAACATATCTTTCATATTGATCATTATTTCATTTTTTAGCTGAGAGATTATTTCTGATTTGAGTTTCTCTAAAGCTTCATGTAGTTTTGTTTTTATTTTATTTTAACTGCATTTGCTATCATCTTAGAAAGTTCAGTCGTGGGACTCCCAGTGTCTTCCACTTCAGTGTCTCTTGGGTTTGTTCTCAGTGGGCTGGGGGATTGAGACTGCCTCTTGGTTTTTCTTTTTGTCATTTTCTTCTGGGACTTGTGTGACTGGGCAGGCAGCCTCCCAATGAATTGTACTGGAACACTGTGTTGGGTAGAGCTTCAGTCCTCCAATATCCCCTTGGCTAGCTGAGGCACACTACCAGATTATGACGCTGGACCCTTATGTTCTGTGGGTTGTGAGGCTGGCTGCGTGTTCCCTGATGTACTTTGTTGGTTTGCTCTGGGGTGCTGAGCTATGTGTCTTGCAAGTCTGGTCAGGTGTTTCCCTTGTGAGTTGTGCTGAGACACAGGACTGGGCAGAGCTGGATCTTCTGTGCACCTATTGAGGGTGCACTTCTGGACTGTACTGCTGGAGCTTTCTCCTTGCTGGGTGGTGTCCGAGACCTCTGGTACCCAGGTGGCTAGCTAGAGTGCACCCCGGAGTGTGGCGCCACCCAGACCTTGCATCTGGTTACAAGTTCAGAGCCTCTGGAGTGCTGGGCCAGTCAAGCCCGGGCGAGTCCCAGGCGTACAGCGCTGGGGCCATGCTCCTGGTTGGGCAAGTGCGCAACCTCTAGGACCTGCTGCACAGGCCGCAACCCTGAACAATGGAGCTCATGCCTTGTGCTCTGATGGGCAGAGCTCAGGTTCTCTAAGGCCCTGCAGCTACACTGGCCAGTCCCTGATGAGCATCTCTGGGGCCCTGGGCTGGGCTGTGTTCAGTACCTCTGTGTCCTGTGAGGCTGGCCGGGCATTCCCCTTTTGGGTTGTGCTGAGATGCGGGACTGGGTGGAGCTGGACCCTCTGCACGGCTATTGAGGGTATACTCCTGGACTGTGCTGCTGGAGTGCCACCTTGCTGGGTGGGGGCTGAGACCTCTGGGACCCAGGTGGCTAGGCAGAACACACTCCAGAGTGTGGCACCACGTGGACCTTGCATCTGGTTGCGTTTAGAACCTCTCTACTTTATCCTTCTTTATGGCAGAGACATTCTATATATTTTGATGAGATCTTATATCTGCTTAAAAATAAGCTGCTGCACTACCTGATCACCCTGAACAGATCCTACCCATTCCTCACAGCCATTCTTGATCCAATCATGCCAGAAGGTTTTTCAATAACCACTGTAACTGTGGAAGGTTTCATCATTCTGGATTCTTTTTTATACTATACATATTTTTCATAGTGTCTATCTAATTATAACAAGAAATGATTATGTTGTAATTTGTTGAACACTATTATTACCCTTTCTAGGTTGTAATTCCATGAATATAAATCTACATATTTCACTTCCGCTCTTTACACTCGACTAGAAATGCTGCTCAGCACACACAGACACTTAATGAACATCTTGAAAGATTAAATTAGATCCAATAATGGAATTATGTATCTGTAGGTTAGTCTTATAGAAGAGATTGACCAGTTATGACAGAATGAAAGAAAGTCAATACATTTAACACAATGTGGTGTTAATAGCATTACAATTTAAAATAGGAACAACAAGCTGCTAGGATGAAAAGTGTTAGGGGAGCAAATTTCAGACAAAAGGAAGAATTATGTGAAATGCTGAGGTGTAAAGCAGCATATTTGTTGAGAAATGGAGCTCATATTGATTTCTTGTGTGGGCTTGGGGCCTTAAAAAGCACAGATAAGTTATCACACTGATGTATAATTTCTAAGTTATATTGCACAGGGATATGTTATATGGTGCAATCATGGGTAAACAAGCACATTTATGTGTCTGCTGTTGATAAATGTGAATTACCTTTGAAAAAATTATACTACTGAGGATTTATGTCATAAATATACCTGCATACATAAGGAATAGCATATTCAACAGTATTCACTGAAGCACCAATTTGATAAAATAAACAAAAGAATGCTCAACGTGTTGATAAGAAAATTTAAATAAATTTTTTATTCTCTGAAATAATGTTGAATGGTAAAAATAAAAAGCCCCTGTAGTGACATAATGTTAAACTGTTTGTCAATCATTGCATGTTCAAAATGGTGATCAAAAGGATATATGCTTCATGAAATTGTTGAAAATTAATTAATGACTAACATATTTAATTAATTAAAACATAATGTTACTAAAAATTGATTAAGAATCTCTGGTAGAATGCAGTGCAAATTAAATTTTAATCAAATGTTAAATATTAATATAGATCAATTTTCATCCTGGAGGAGTTTGTTATGCCTTGTCAGAAGCTCCCCAGAACATTTCCTCACCAAGTTCAGTGACATCAATGAGATGTAGGA